>ML781478.1:33032-73564 GCA_009831015.1 Picea engelmannii | reverse complement strand
GTCTAGGCATAATTTCCCATACATCATTTTTCATGATGGATTGATATTCTTCCATCATAGCTTTCTTCCATTCTTTCTTCTTGACTGCTTCTTCAAAGGTGAAAGGTTCTGCATTGAGATGTTTTGGAGAACATGTAGTTTCTTCCTTGGGACCTTCATGTTCTTCTTCATCGTTGGATTCCATGGAATATTCTATAGATTTCATGAAGGAATTATTTTCATCAAAAGTCACATCTCTGTTGATTTCAACCTTCTATTGACCTAGAACATAGATTCTATAAGATTTTGATGATTCACTCTATCCAATGAATATACCATTCTTTCCTAAAGGTTCCAACTTCTTCCTTTTTTCCTTGGGGACATGGATATAGATAGGACAACCAAAGATCCTTAAGTGTTCCACACTTGGCTTCTTTCCAGAGAACGATTTTTTTGGAGTCATGTTCTTCAATATACAATGAGGACTTCTATTCTGAACATATAGGGATTCCATAACTGCTTCTCCCCATAGAAACATGGATATATTATGGTCATTAATCATTGCCTTAACATATTCTTCAATGGAACGATTCTTCCTTTCTGCCACACCTTTTTTTTGAGGATTATATGGGAAAATTAACTCTCTCCTAATCCCGTCTGCTTTACAAAACGAAACGAGCTCCTTGGAGGTGTACTCTCCTTCATTATTGAACCTCAAGATATTTGTCTTCCACTTAGTGAGGAGGTTGACATTGGTCCACACACATATAAATGAACGATATCCAAAACTCCATTTTATTTACATGCTTCCTTTAGAATTGGTACTTGGTGATATCACCTGCCTCCCCACTTGATGGAATCATTTTCTCTGTGTTTGCAACTGTCACTATAGCTCCTTCTCACAGCTATCACTTGTGACCTTCCTTGGACAAGAACAACAAGATAAAAAGTATTTTCCAATAGCATTTTTATAAGAACATATCTATGGTAACAAGGATCATAGAATTACAAAGGTATTGCCCGAGAAAAAGAAATATCTCCTAGAGGAGTTGTTAGTTCATCAAATAAGTGCAATAAGCAGCTATATAAATAGTACTTAGATGCAACTAATTATACCTAGTAGTAATAGAACATTTCAAATATTTTTTTCACAACTATAGTGTTTATGAGTACTATAGCAACTATCAAACATTATATGTGCAAATTGAAACATAACAATTTGATCAATCAAACCTGGAACCTAGAGCCTCAACTGTTTGTTCCTCTTAATGTATTGAATCCAAGATCATTCCTTGGACAAGGTATCTTTTACATTCCCTGCAAAACACACTCATGCTTTGTTGGATGATATAACATGAAAATCATATACAAGTGCATACCTTTGAAATTTGCAGCATCGTTCAACTTGTCTTCTAACATGAAACTAGACACAATCTTGACAAGAAGTGGTTAGACATTGAACAAAAAAGGTTCAATGATTAGAAAAATCTAGAAATTATGAAATTTAAACTTTGACCATAAACTCTATTTTGACCAAAAGTCAACCTTTGACTTTGACTTTGACCAAAAACTCAAACTTGACGTTTTTGTTGGCTGAGGACATAAGAGGGTGTGCCAGTCTAGGGCACACTAGAATATCTAGAAATTAGGTGCAACGCTTCACTTAAGGTGCCCAAAGAATTAGATTAGGGTTTGTTGCAGCTGCAAAATCAGAAGCCCTAGTTGTAACTGCAACTGGTGTTACAAGAAGCTTGAAAAAGAACTCCCACTCTACCTTCCAACAACTAGACTATTCTGAAGGTAGTGTGGGACCTTAACCTATTCAAGTATTCGATGTGCTTGTTTTACCATAGACAATATCACAATATGTCACCCAACCATAGGCACACAACCACTTCCGAGCACCATAACCTTTTCCATATAGAATTATTTCGGAAGCAGCAGTAGAACCAACAGATAACCAAGAGAGAACATATTTATTTAAAGATAGTGAACTAGAGAGAAAGCCCCAAAACCATAGAACAAGAACAATACTCAACTGCAGTAGTTGCAGTTGCAGTTGCTCTTACCAAGAATACCACCAAGAATGTCACCAAGAATACCACCAAAAAATACTAGAAGGTAGGGTGCATATCTTAGACTAGATAACACTAGAGAGAGAGAGAGACCAAGAATCACTCCAGATGATCCACCTTCCATTCTTGCAGTTGTAGCTCCAAACTTGGGCTATACTTGAGAGAGTGAGTGAGGTAAGTGAGTACAAATGAGCTCAAGTGCCCTAATATCAACATGCATGACATGTTATCAATTTATTTTATAGATATAGATGTTTATTGATAATTGCATGTGTGTGTAGCATGTTTCTTTATTCATAGAATGGTGTCTGAAATTCAAAATTTCCAAGGAGGGAGAATTTTAGAGATACCCAGTCAGTGTTGGGCAGTGGGTACATGACAGATTGGTATTGGAGAAACGTTTTATATTTTTTGGCACAAGGTATGCTACAAGGGAGGAGGTATGGTTGAACATGGATTTAGGATCAGAGGGAAGAGAAGAATGGAGAGGAAAGAAGGTGCACCAAAAGTTTTTAGGGGAGAGGATAATGGAAGCACTCAAGTCACATCTCCTTTGGGAAATGTAGAGGTTCTTCTGATGGTGGAGAAGGTGGAAGTAGGAAGCTTTAATATGGGTGTATGAGGGGTGAGTGTGAGTGATGACATGCTGAAGTTGACTATGGAGGTTTTAAAATTTGTTTCCATACCACTTGTTGATGGGGAAGGATCTAGTTTTAAAGGAAGGTGAGGTGGATCTAGTGTAGTGAGGGTATGTCTGAAGGGAAACTCCCTAAATGGTGGATGAAAGACAAGTATATATGGCATCAACAGAGCCGAGGAACAAGAATTGGGACTCAAATGGGAGCGTCTAGTGGAGATGAGAAGTAAAAATGTCGGGGTCCCCCTAATCAAAGGAAAAGGTGGTCTGAGGTGGACTAGGAGGGGGGCATCAAACTCAAGAATGAACGATAGAAGAGAGTGGTCAACTAAGGTGATGGGTGTCACCGAAAAATGGTGGATAAGGGGGAGAAGATGTTGACTGGGAAAGACATAATATTCTACACTTGCACCTCCACCGTGAGGTCGACAAGTGAAGAAGCAAGGCTCTGGGAAGCATGAACAAGATTTTATGATAAATAACTCATGGGATTCACCGAGCTAAAAGAGGTTTCTTCCATACCCGATGGTAGTCCAAGAGGCATCATTAGATAACTGCTAGAGTCTGTTTGAATCTATATCTATTTCATGAATGCAAAACACGTCTTGTGAATGCTTATGTAGGGGAATTTTAAGAGATCTGATATAGGTATTTAAGTTTCACAATAGGATAATACCCCCCATTATCAAGTAATAAATGATTCCAACGTATAGGTCCAATTAGGGATCTCTATCTGAATCACTGTAAATAGAAGACTGAGATGAAATAGGTGGAAGTAACAAACTGCCACATAGATGTATCTGGGGAGAGAGGTGAATCCACTAAGTCGAATCCACATAAACCAAGAAAACTCGTATGAAGCCACTAGAGAAATCCAATCCCTGAGGGAGTCCCTAGTTAGACATGCCACTCCTCTTAAACCTATGACACTGCCTGGAATTCTAGTCTCCCATGGACAAGTTGAAAACCAATGACAACCTACTATGTCTGGGAGTGGCCGGACAAGACTCATGTGGGTCTTAATAATAAAGAGGATATCAAATGTGCAAAGAGAACCAAGGATCATTCCCATAGATGAATAGAAATATATGTTGTCATTCCAACAACCTACTGATATACCCAAACCATGTTGCCTCCCCCAATAAGACCATCATTTAGAGAACCTCGACCAAGAGCAACCGGAGGGAGGGGAATCCTGAATGATGGCTTGAAGGTTACAGATGAATTCCCATTTTCCTATCTGACATGCTAGTGTGACCAACTCCTTGGAGTGTTTTAACTAAACAACTTGGGATCAAGTGAGATCCTCATGTAAAAATATCCTATTGGGAAGGGATAAAAGATTATACTTAGCGCAAAACACTCAAATTATATCACTAATTGATATAAACTGAATGAATAGTGTAGATTCATCTTCAAACCAAACAATCTCAAGAGCAACGTCAAAATATCAAGGTTCTCAAAGGAACATGGTGCCTACCTACATGGGGTCTAAGGAAGGAGAGGGTGAGGGAAGCCCCCTGATATTTAAATTCAATTCCCAAGCTCTCTTAGTGCACTCTTCCCTTAGCTTGGCCTGAAAAACTTTCTTGACCTAAGAAAGAGGGGGTTTGTATCCTTACCCTTAACCCCGTGTGCCAATGATTTAATAGTCATCTCAGTTTCCTATTTAAAAGTGGCCTACTGATGCTAGATTTCTAATTGTTGTTTTTTTAGATCAAGAATTTATGCATGTAAAGCATCATTTGGTGGCTTTAGGGTATCAAGTACTTGATTTCCATTTAATGATTTTCTAAGAGATGGGTTCTCTAATTCCACCTCTAGGAATCTAGATGACATAGTTCTCACTTCTACTCAAAGATGCTCAAAAAGTTCCATAAACGTGCAAAACTAAGAATCTAGTAGAACAAGGTTTGTAGAGAGGGTGACCATGGGATGGGTAGATCCATATTCCCCACTATGTAGACCTACCCCTGCCATGATATGTGTTCCACTCGCCACATAATCCTATGTCCTGCAATGAATTTTATGTGCTTTTGTACCTAACAACATAGAGGTTGGGTTGTGTTCATGTTGAAAATATCGAAGTAGGAGATGATGGTGTGAAAGAAATGGGAGAGATGAGAGGGATTTTTGAGAGGAGGGGAGTGACATAGAGAGGAAGAGGAAGGGATGTGGGAGAGGAGGGTTGGGTGGAAGAATAAGGAGAGAGAGTTTGACATCAAGCAGGAACAACTTGAAAAAACAAATGCTCAATTGCGAGCTAGACAATGGTCGACTACGAACTGGAGTTGGAGCTGAAGTTGTGGCATAAGGGTTCATTCCTCAAGTCACCTTGTTGTTTGTTGGGTGCAGGCCTATTTTGAGAAGGAATTTTATTCTGGGTGTAGGCATATTTTTGGAGAAGGATCTGTTTTTGGGAAAGACCTGTTTTTTGAAAGGAAGACCTAATTTTTGAGCACGCGCAACAAGTGGCAAGAAAGCAACATGCAGAAAAAGAAGGAAAAGAAACATGGCGTGTAGGTATACAATACTAACAATGATTGGATTAGGGTTTTTGATAAGGATTTTAACGGCTATAAGCCTGTAAAATAATATAAATAAGGACCTAGGAGGTCTAAGAGAGGGATATGTCAGTTAAGGAAAAATATGTGTGTATGTGAGATAGATAGATCTCATATCACTTTGTGGGATTATTTATTGTAATAAGTTTGTATAAGAGTCGAGTAAGGTAGACTTTGAGGGTTAGGTCACAGGCTGAGGAGCCTAGTGTGATCTAGTCTGCCTCATAGAGTGTTCTTACCCTCAATCTTGATTGTATTACTAAATATGTAATGCGTGTAGCGCAAGATTTTACAACAGATTAAATACGATAGAAGAGAAGCCAAATGTTTGTGGGCGTAGCCCTAGGAGAGGGTGAACCACGATAAACCTTGTGTTCTATATGATTGTTAATAAATGTTTACTTTTTGTTGATCATTAGTTTATGAATGAATGGTTAAACTAGCTATATCAACATGCATGCATAGGTTTAAAGATGAATAAATAATATAAGTACTTGAATAACTAACAAAGATAATGCATAGAGAAGGAAGAACACAATCCTAGATCCCCACTCATTCCTATACTGCAAACACCTGAGTATTGCAATCACCCATAAAATCTGTCTCGGGTGAGATTGCATTGTGCACCCTGTGCATAACGTTTCCTTCTGGTGTACCAGGAGGGCCGATAGTTTTTAAGGATTTTGTTGGAAACCTGTCGAGATCTGAACCTGGGTAAACCCAAGAAGAAGTAAAAGAGAATCAAACCAACAAATGGTTCCATTGTTGGGTGGAACTACACGATATTGAGTGGACAAGATCTGTGGAAGAAACACATGGAGGATGAAAGTATAGAAGAGAATGTTCAGTCCATGGAATCCAACGAAGGAAGATATCGAAATATGGTTGGAAACAAATGAACTTTATTTTGTGCATAAAGAAAATAGGAACTGTAAGTTAGCACAACGCAAAAATCTCGACAAATACGTGTTTAGCGACTTGCATGAAGTATTTTTCTGTGATTTCCCACATTCGTTGCAGGAGTGGTTATTGAGGTTAAAGGACAACCACCCTACAAATCAAATTAGACAATTAGAGTGGAATCCTATGGAGATCGCGTAGTTACAACAAGTTAATAAAAAATTTACACGCGCAGTAGATTTTTGGTTAGACAATATTGTTGCAGGGATTATTACCAAATTTGTAGTAGATACCACGAAGTCTTACACCACAATAGAGAAGGATTTTATAAAAGGACCCAGAGGTAGGTACATCAGATCGTTGTATACTTCAATCAAGATTTTATTGTATGATAAAATGTGATTACCATGGAATCAAATAGCTAAACTTGCCTGTGTGCATGGGGGAAAGGGGGAAGCACTGACATGAGGTTGAGAAATGGAGGAAGAGATGGATAAGGGAAATAAGAAGTAGGCCATGGACCCAATCATGATGAAGGAAGACTGGATAAAGTAGATAATGGAAAAAGCTGGAAATACGCGCAATGGGGTACCCTACCAATATAAAATGAATAACAAAAAGAGAGCCATAGCCGATAGAGAGGGCTTGGAAAGTGATGAAGAAGATATAGAGGATCTCTGGGCTGTGGATAAGATTGAGGAAATCCTTCATGCAATTTATGAAAGGTAAACATGAGGTCCAAGGTTAGGAACAAAAGACAAAACTCCAATCAAGATCACCGTCGGTGTGGAATATACAACCCCATGTGTGACCAATACACCCGAAATAATACCAATGTTTAGACAACCTAATTTTAGTGGAATAAAAGCAACAGGATAGGGATCCAATCAAGGAGTATCAACTGGGGCAACTAGTTCAAGAAGTAACAATCAATTATCAACACCGCACGAAGGAAGTAGTTCAACGCAGTTCAAAATGGCAGGACATGATCCCACGATCATATTCCAGAATTTTGGGGAGAGGCATCAGAGGACCCTGAAAAACACTTATTCATTCGTGAGAAGATATGGGAAGCAAATAAGATCACATATGAGGATACAAAACTCATGTAGTTAGCTATCACACTAAGAGAATGCACATTGGATTGGTACATGAGCCTAGATGTAAATAGTCCACCAGGAGTAACAAAGACTATTGAAGACGTGAAAAAACTACCGATAAACAATTTTTAGAAGCCCAACTCAGAAGACTAGTACATGAATGAAATGATTGAAATCAGGAAAAAACCAGGTGAGACTGTTTGGGAGATTGATCAAAGGTTCAAACATCTGAAAGGTAAGTTGAAATATGCAATTACTGACATGCAACATAGGTGCTTATTTGTGAAATCACTATTACCACACTTGAAATACCCATTAAGACAACAGAAGTTCCAAACTCTAGCAGAGGCTCTGCATGAATCCTTACAACTAGAAGAGAACCAATATTAGAAGACAGATCCAACAATAGAGGAGTTGAAGGAGGATCTGAAGAATATAACATTTCAACTTAACTAGAATAAGGGAAAAGATAAAAGAGAAGTTGTTTGGTGTACCCTATGCAGGAAAAAAGGACACCATAAGAATGAATGTCCAACTTTCGCACAATATATGGAAACATGAGTACCAAATCCATTTCCAACAGGAGGACCATGGTGAAATATTTTTAAAATGCATGAGCATGATCCATATCATTTTCCAATGATGCAAAAGTATAAGACAATACCCAAAAGTTCATATTGCATTTTTTGCAAATAAATGGGTCATGATGATAAGGATTATAGGACGATGGAGTTGATAAGAGAAATAAATTTAGATACTTATAGGGTGCAAGAAGAAATTATGACAAGACAAGTTGCACCTCAGTTCAACTAGGTACCACCACCATACAATAATGCGCAACAATAGTACAACAATGCGCAACCGCAATACAATAATGCTAACCCTGCACAATATAAGAAGGTACCTCACTACAACGCACCATGAGGAGATCAATGTGGATACAGAGGTGGAGGACGAGGTATAGGAGGATTTGGACAAGACAAAGGACTAGTAGTGTGACACAACTGTCAAAAACTAGGACATTATGCAAGGGATTGTCCACTTCCACTAGCGACATGTATGTATTGTCACGCAACAGACCATGACATAGAAGAATGCCCAACACTCTTAGGAAAGATCCAAGAAAAAAGGAAACTGAACAACCAAAATATCCAGTGGATCTTTGCAAAAGCTAGGGATGATAGGAGAAACATCAATATAGTCACTCGAGGAGGAGCCAAGACATGAACCGATGCAACCAAAGAAGATCCAGTGCAACACCAATGGGTTAAGAAGAATATTGATCCACAGAAGAGGTTTGACGCACGAAAAGAAAAGGAAATATTTAAGGAGGACAGACATGAGTTTCTTAAGAAAAATGTTGCATCTACATAAGCCACACATCAAACTAAGAACTCACCAATGTACGATATGCCCTCCTCAATGGACCATACCAATGAAGGACAACCTTTAGAAGAAAGTAAGTACCATAACGACTTTTCTACAATCCTGTGATAAGTTATTGAAGGATCCATCAATTGTTAAGGTCTTACAAAATATGCTAGAAAGATGCAACACAGAGGTAGAAGGGAAGTTAGAACAAAAAGCAATCAATCATCTTCATACAAGAAGAAGGGCAAGTAGATAATTCAGACTAAATGATAATATTGGGGATTTCAACATGGGAGATATTATATTGGACTTAGGATCTGAAGTAAATGTCTTACCTAAGAAGACATGACAGTGTATGGGAAAACCCACACTAGGCTATTCACATGTCCAGTTGAAATTAGAAAATCAACACAAAGTGTTGTCAATTGGAAGGATTAAAGGTGTGACAGTAGATTTGGATGGAGTGCACACTATGGCATATTATGAAGTAATAGAGATAGTAGATGGTACAACACCTTACCCAACATTGCTTGGATTGGATTGGGCAGTTGATAACTAGGATATAATCAACCTAAAGATAAGAAAAATGAATTTTGAATCAGGCGAATATAGAGTCATTGCACCATTGGATCCTTTAGAAGGATACATGTTTGTATAGGCCACATGTTTAGATATGGAAGAAATAAATCAGTTGTACAGAACCACCATACGAGAAGAGGATTATGTTAACCCAAGTGAAGATGGGGTAATCAACTGGAGAAGCATTACATCATGTTCTTATGACTCAGACACAGGTTTGGAGAACCGACAACAACGATTACATAAAGTTTCCACAAGGAGGTGCGCAAGAATAGATCACGTAGTAAGATGGGTTGGTAAAGGGTTAAATGACTTAGAGGAATTTTTGACAAAATATGAAGAGGAAGTGTTAGAAAATCAGAGGCTATTATCCCTAGATATTACACTCAAGGAAACACCTGGAAGATGGTGGGGGGTGCACAAAGAAACGATTCATGACTAGTATGAGTGTAAACAATTATTGTGCATTATATTTTACACAAAAAAGGGGAGCAATAAAATGCATAGGTATGATGGGCAAGGAACATCCATGGAACAATTGGATAAGTGCATGATACAATGGAGGATGACACCACCAGAGGAATGGCCTCATCACTTTATCCATACATTAGAAGGGATTCCATGGAACTAGTATATAGACTAGGAGATGTGAAGAGGCACTACAAAATGGACAATATTACAACAAAATTTTGTAGTAAATTTCTCATTTGAACATGAGAACCCCAACATTGATATATGGGAGTGATATTTATTGATGAACCAGAGGTTGAAATCATGACAGAATATCAACAATGGAATAGAAAGACAGTCAAAGACTTACTCTCATGCTATCATGTCGAAGAAGAAGCACCAGATGAAGATGACCCACACAACATTCAGATTACAGAGATTGAAGGAGAGAGAGAGGTGGGAGGTCCATCTCTAGAGTCCGAATAATTTCTGCACCAATCAAAGTTAAGAAAGTCAACATTGGGATGAATGACAATCCTAAAATGGAAAGTATTGGAAACTATTGGGATAAGCAAACATTAGAAATAATAACAAAGTTACTGTGCGGATATAGTGACATGTTTCCAATGACCTTTACAGAGATGAAATGAATAGTAGGGGAGCTAGGTGAGATGAAGATACCCCTCAAACCTGAGGCTAGACCTATCAGGAAAAGACCATACAAAATGAATCCAATGTATAAGCAGAAAGTGGAAGCATAAATTGACCGAATGTTGGAAGTTGGTATCATAGAACCAATGGAGGAATCTGAATGGATCAATCCTATGGTAGTCCAAGAAAAGAAACAAGGGGGGATAAGGATTTGTGTAGATCTAAGGAAACTCAATGATGATTTCTTACACGACCCTTTACCTACCCATATTACAGATGAAGTCTTAGAGAATGTGGGAGGACAAGAAGCATATTCATTTACATATGGATTCTCAGGTTACCATCATATCAAAATAGCTCCAAAGGACATGTATAAGACTACTTTTGCTACAGAATGAGGATCCTATCAATATACAATCATGCCATTTGGACTGAAGAATGCACCAACCATATTTTCAAGAGTAGTCATAACTTCTTTTAAGGAATTCATACATTAGTTTCTAGAAGTATATATGGATGACTATAATGTATATATTCTGTTAAAGAACCATGTAGAATTGTTAAGACTCATGTTGGAAAGATGCAGACAATGTCAGATATCATTAAACATCAATAAATGCATTTTCGGTACACCTTTTGGGATATTGTTGGGACACATAGTGTGTAAACAAGGTTTACTAGTGGACCCTGCTAAGATTGTAGTCATTGTAAATTTACCACCACCAAAATAAGTGTGTCAGTTAAGAGAAACACTGGGACATACAGGCTATAACAAGAAGTTTATAAAGGGGTATGCGGAGATTATTGCACCAATGGAAAAACTGTTAAAGAAAGACACCATATTTCAGTGGAATGAGGGTTGTCAGCAAGGGTTGGACACTTTAAAGGAAAATATGGTGACAACACCTATATTAGTATTTCCAAATTGAGAAAAGACAGTTCATGTGCATATAGATGCATCAGTTATAACACTTGGAGCAATCTGGAGTAGCTAGGAGCAGGGGATGTTAGAATATAATGGATGTGCTCATTTTACCATTGACAATACTATTGTCACCCAACCATAGTCCGAAGCCACCCTCCAAGCACCTTAACATTTACAGAGAATCATTTCGGAATCAAACCCTAGGCTAGATAGCCAAACAAAGGGTAATGCACCTTTTCCCAAGAATAGTGCATCAACAAGAGTTGATCAGATATTCCAAACCCTAACCAAGAGAAAGTCCAAGACAAACGTGATCTACTAGTTGTATTAGCTGCAATGGCAACTCTCCTCAAACCTGTGCACAAGACTAGGCACTGCAGTGCACACAAGTTGTTGCTCTGCAATTCTGACACTGCCTGCTAGAATGAGAACTGGCCTCCTATATTTATACTAATTCTAGCTAACTGCCTGGGCCGAATTCTCATTTTGGGTATCTGTCTGTTCAGTATATATTAATTCTTTTGGACGAATTCTTCTCTTGGAGGCTAATAACCTAATATAAATTATCCTCTTGAGCTGACATGTCTTCTAGGGTTATTAGCCAACTCATTAGGGTTTCTTCTTGTTTTCCATAGTATTCTATTCTCATCAGGTTTACACGTGGAGGTAAATACCTCCCACAACTACCATAATATCAACACTCCCTCCTAGATAGGGCGGTATTACAGGTAATGGTCTTGAGAACGAACATACCATTCACTCGGTAGCATCAACATATACTATCTCATGACTAGATCATGAGCACCATCATCACCATCAGCCGTATCATCTCTCGAAATCATACTCCATATGAGTAATTAGACACGATGTTGGATAAGTCACTCACACCATAGAGTGATACAAGAGCCATTCTTCTAATCTGGACATATGTCCTAGAAGAGTAAATGTTCTGAACCATTTTTCATCTGGGAAATCTCTGTTCTTTGATCATCCATCTAGCTGATAATCATTTCCAATATTGTTGATAGTCTTCAAGGCAATCGAAATAAAATAGAAAACAACTATGTCTATCCATAAATACAATCCAGTGGTACACTACCACACCAAGTAACACACAAGTACTTGATCAAACAGTGGAACACATCCACCACAGTAGTATATATCTACTGTCATACAATCTTCATAACAATCATCTGATATCAACCTGCACAGAAACAATGTTATGATATAAACTGAATCATATGGGCCATTCTTCCACTCACATCTGTGAGATCTTGGAAGAGCATCTTCTTTCAAAAGGTAAGACATTAATGATGAGCTATCTGGACTATTCTTCTCAAGAAAGGAAGAATAATTGTCCTGATTTCTAAGCCTGGACTATTCCCCACCCTGGTCCATTCCTCCGACACTAAACAAAGTGTAACCTGGAAAGAATGAATCTGCCCTAAGGAATTCATATCCTTGATTGTTGAGCCTAGACCATTCCCCACCCTGGGCCATTCCTCCAGCACTAAACAAAGTGCAACCTGGAGAGAATGAATACACCCTAAGGAATGAATTTCCAGACCATTTCCCTTATTAACCACAAGAAGATAAGATTGTCCTATACCAACCTCCAAAACAAACCATTCCTCATGTTAACCACAATGAGAAATCGTTGTCCGGCGAGGCGAGCCAGTCTTCTTGAGTAACCCTAAAGAAGAGAGACTGCCCTAGACCACTCCCCATGTTAACCACAATGGGAAGTTGTTGTCTATGGTACATCAGCAATCTGGACCATTTTCCAAACTGGAAAATGTCTGTCCGTCAGAAATCTCAATCCACTTTCCGAACTAGAAAGGAAACTGCTCATCCTAGACCATTTTTCGAACTGAAAAATGATTGTCCATAAATCAATACATATCAGTGCTCCCTCCAAAACTGGGAATCATCTCTTCCTTTTTCAGTAAGGAAGTCATATCCATGAGCTCCAACTTGAGTACACAAACTCTTTCATCTTGGATAGAAGCTTTACCAAAATGTCTGCTTATTTGATCATCTGTGGAGATATTTATTGGAGAACTACTTTCGCCTTTCTGGACTTCATCACTGATAATGTGATGCTCAATTTCAAATGTACTTTTGTCTGGAACACTGGTTTTTCTCTGAAGGCTTCATGTAGCTCTGATCAATAACGTATATCATTGTTTGGAACATTGGAACATATCCACGTGGCACTTCTTCTGTCATCATGAGATCTGATCTACTCTGCAATCATCTTGATACAATATCTCTGTTAAATAGAAAATCTTCACCACGCTTTTACTGTGCACTGGAGGTTCTCCACCAAGTTATATTTTTCCATTTGCATACAAGGGTCTATTTCTGGTATGCCTCAAAGTCTCGAGGTTGTTCTTCATATGCTCTTTGTTCAATTGCTCTGGAGAACGGTCTTTGAATTTATCTGATGTAGAATTCCAACTCATGGATGTTGCGGATGAGATAATGACTCGTGTAGAGATATGTCTGGTTTACTGGAATAGGTAATCATCATAGTCTTCTCCCTCCATCTAGGAGAACCTCTAGTTCTAGATATTGCAATGCTTTCATTCATAAGTCTTCCATACACTGTTCTTCATCACAACTTTCAGTTCCTTTGCTTGATTTCTTTTAGTGAGTTCATATCAGACTAGTAATCTTGTGATACTTGATACAATGACTGGTTGTTCTGGCTTCTCTTTCTTTATTGGAATATTCATGTTCTTCTTTATGTTTTTCTTTAGCTCTTGGGTCCATGGAGTTTCTTATAGATTCCATGCCCTAAAGATTCCACTTTTTCCTTTCATCATAGGATCATGGATGTGAATGGACAACCAGGGATACTTTAAGGCTTTTCTTCGAAGAAGACTTCTTCTAAGGTTGAACTGAACACATACTACTTTTCATGTTTGATACCATGGATATATACTTCATCATCTTCAATGGATCGTAGGATTAGCTCCCTTTTAATCCTTGCTTCATGTATGAATACATGCTCTTCTTTATGGTGATATATAATCGGCTCCCTCCATCTAGGAGAGTCCACGTTTCCGTCTGCATCCTTATTGTATTCTGCAAAGTGTCATAAGTCTTTCTCCAATTTTCTCTTGATTGTCGACTTCTTTCTTCTAGGTTTCTTCAAGATTGATTATGATTTCGGCTTATCTTGTAATATCTTCCACAAGATTTGTTTGATATATTTCATCCTTTCCTGTATAGTGATAGCAATCCTTATCTTGTTGTTCTTCCATAGATATAGTTCTTCTTGGAACATATTTTTAAGAGATAGATATACAAGATATGTACAGAGACTTATACAAACAAGATATGTACAAGAACTAAGAAGATTATTGTTACCTTCAGAAGAAGAAATCTCTTTCATCCTGCTTGGTCTTCTTTGTGGGTTCCTTTTCTTCGGCAACTGATGCTTTGTGTTTCTCCTTCCTTTTCTTTAGCTTGAGACAATGATTCTTGTAGTGACCATACTTTCGACAGTTGAATCATTGTACTTCTGAAATGTCTTTCTCTTTATTTGGCTTCCTCCTTGAACCAAACTTCCTTTTGTTCCTGAAATTCTTGAATATTGTTGTGAAGGCTTGATCATCGTACTTCTTTTGCGGTTTCTATTTTGCACTAATCTTGGATTCTTCTTGAGCACAGCAAGTCCAAAGTTCTTCAAATGTAGGATACTCCTTCCTTGTGTTCATGGTTGCGACAAATGCATCCTATGTCTTGGGAAGACCATTGAATACTATGTTTACCAATTCCTTCTCTGAAATGATCTCTTCAATAGCTTGTAGTTGATCTCTTTACTGAGAGATTCGGACAAAGTATGATGTTATGTTGTCATCATCATTCAACTTCATGTCACAGAGCTCATTCTTCAGACTCGTTACTTGTCCAATGTTTCTGACTGAGAAGAGGTTTGTTGGGGAATCGTACATCTTCTTCGATGAGTCAAGATGGGAGATGTAGGGTATCAAGTAGTCTTTTATAGAATCCACTATGATACTCATGACATTGATGTCACCATATTTGGACTTCTCCATAGCTGCAACATTCTATGGTTCCTTCTCTTTCCCTTCTTCAAACTCTTCTTTCACAATCTTTCCTTTCACAATATCCAACACTTTATTCTTGGAAAGGATGAGATCAATCCTTGTCTTCCACGTTCTAAAGTTAGAATATCCATCTAACTTGTTCTATGACTTCATAGAGTAAGTCATGGCTTCTTTGACTTGGTCAACCCTATATTTGACCAAAGCTCAAACTTCATGTCATGGCTTTCTAAAAGTACCAGGAGTTGCGCTAGGCTAGGGCGCACTGATCTATCCGGAGATTAGGTCAATCCCTTCATTTAAGGTGCCTCAACAAGAGGATTAGGGTTTCTACAATTGCACCTGCTAGTAACCCTAACGACAGTGCTATGGTCATTTCTCCTACTAGAAACCCTAGCATCAGTTCTTCAATGAGCTTAATATCCTTACGGCTATGTTTCCTTCCAGCGGTTAGACTGAATGAAGGAGGTGTGGGCCCATAACCTATTAGAATATAATGGATGTGCTCATTTTACCATTGACAATACTATTGTCACCCAACCATAGGCCGAAGCCACCCTCCGAGTACCTTAACCTTGACAGAGAATCATTCTGGAAGCAAACCCTGGGCTAGATAGCCAAACAAAGGGTAGTGCACCTTTTCCCAAGGATAACGCATCAACAAGAGTTGATCATATATACACCAAACCCTAACCAAGAGATAGTCCAAGCCAAACGCGATCTACTAGCTGCAGTTGCTGCAATGACATCTCTCCTCAAACTTGCGCACAAGACTGGGAACTGTAGTGTGCACAAGTTGTTGCTTTGCAATTCTAAGACTGCCTGCCATAATGAGAATTGGCCTCCTATATTTATAATAATTCTGGCTAACTGCCTGGGCCGACTTCTCATTCTGGGTATTTGTCTATTCAGTATATATTAATTCTTCTGGACAACTTCTTCTCTTGGAGGCTAATAACCTAATATAAATTATCTTCTTGAGATGACATGTCTTCTAGGGTTATTAGCCAACTCATTAGGGTTTCTTCTTTCTTTCTAGAGTATTCTATTCTCGCCAGGTTTACACACGGAGGTAAATACCTCCCGCAGCTACCATAATATAAACAAGGGACTTAGACCATCCTATAGCCTTTGCAATAAAAAAGTTGTCAGAATATGAGCATAATTACAACCCCACATAAAGAGAAGGCCTAGCTATGGTATATGCACTTCAAAAATTCAAGCACTATTTACTAGGAAAGCACTTTAAAATGTTCACAGACCATTCTTCTCTCAAATATCTAGTCAACAAACCAGTGTTAAGGGGGGAGGGGGGCGGGGATCCGTAGATGGCTATTATTATTATTCCAAGAATTCGATTTCGAAGTAATAGTAAAACTAGAGAAGCTGAATGCAAGACCTGATTACCTGTCAAGGGTAACCAATGGAAAAAAACCTACTAATTTGGAATATAACTTCCCTAATGCACGGTTATTTTCAATACACATAGTTGATGAATACTTTGTTGATATTATTGAATATTTAAGTATAGGGGTTGCACCAAAAGACTTTAGCACCGCACAGAAGAAAAACCTAGTAGTCAGAGTTGCAGACTATCAACTCATTGCAATTCATTTATACAAGATGGGCACAAATAATATTTAGAGAAAGTGTGTGTTGGAACATGAACGAACCAAAATTTTGGAAGAAGTTCATGAAGGTATAGCTGGAGGAAACTATGCAGGCAGAGCCACTGCGTAGAAGGTATTACTCGCAGGATTATGGTGGTCAATAGTCCATAAAGATGCCAAGGAATATTTCTATTACTGTGATGTTTGTCAGAGGGTTGGAAAACCCAATAAAAGGGATGAGATGCCCCTAATTCCACAGGTAACTATGCAGGTATTTAACAAATGGGAAATATACTTTGTTGGACCCATTAATCCACCACCAAAAAGGTCAGGATCTAGATATATCATTACTGCGACTGAATACTTAACCATATGGGTAGAAGCAACACAAGTCAAAGATTGTAGCGCAGATAAAGCAACACACTTGTTGTTTGAGCAAGTGATCACCAGATTTGGATGTCCCGGGATATTGATGAGTGAATAAGGCACTCATTTTATTAACAATACCATCAGGGCGATGAATGAAGAGTTTGAAATTTATCACCAGAAGAGTACACCATATCATCCTCATGCAAATGGACCACCAGAAGATTTCAATAAGATTTTGGAAAATGCATTGACTAAGATTTTCAATGTTAACAGGGATGATTGGGACTTGAAAATACTAGCATTACTATGGACATGCGTGACCACATACAAGAAATTTCCAGGACAAACACCATTCAAATTGATGTATGGGCAGGAAGAAGTGGTGCCATTAGAATTTCTGGTACCCCGTCTACATGTAGCAACAATTACCAACATGACAGAAAGAGACGCAGTACAGGAGAGGCTAAGCCAACTAATGGAAATGGAAGATGACATGATTTTGGTTGTATTTCACCAAGAAGTACAGAAATCAAGGGACAAATTATGGCATGACAGACATATTAAAAAGAAGAGTTTTAAGGAGGGAGGCTTAGTTTTTCTCTATGACAAAAAATTTTTGAAACACCCTTGTAAGTTTAGAGTGCATTGGCTAGGGCCATATGAAGTAAAGACTGTCACAGATGGGGGATATTTACAACTAAAAGAATTGGGAAGAACATAACTGAAAGGCATTATTAACAGTAGTCGTCTAAAACTGCACAGGGACAATCGACCTACTAACCCTTAAAAGTTATAGCGCAGTAAGAAAGTCATGTAAGTAGTGTACTATAGTAGATATTAGGACAAACAAATAATAAAAAGAAATAAAAAGTAGAAAAATAAGAAAAATGAAGACAGAAGTAGAGAAAAAAGAATAAAAGGAAGACAAAAGTAGAAAAAGAGGAAAAATAAAAAATACCTGGACATCAATGCGAAAAAAAAAAAAAAGTGATTGTTGAGGAAAAAGTATGAATTACCTTG
This sequence comes from Picea engelmannii, assembly GCA_009831015.1. Lineage (NCBI taxonomy): Eukaryota > Viridiplantae > Streptophyta > Pinopsida > Pinales > Pinaceae > Picea > Picea engelmannii. Next base: position 55,258 of record ML781478.1, on the reverse strand, counting down.
CTCAATCATTTTCGAATCTTTCCCGGCTAGGACAAGATAGTCGAGAATATCACCCTGGGTTTTATAACCTAAAAAATATTCTCCCAATCCATAAGTATTAATTACTAGGATTAAGGGTAATTTATTAATGAAAAGAATGATGCAATATAAAATAAAGTTTATATAAGTTTATGAAATGTACACAGATTATAGAAAGTAAACATGGAGATCAAAAAGCGAAAAGTAACCAAGTCATAAATACACATATATGAGACATAATAACAATCTGATTTATTTCAATTTGAGATATCCAAAGTGTTTTTCTCTTTACAAAACCCCTGTGAGGGCATGGACCAAAGTCTGATTTAGAGATCCCCAATGAACACCATACAAAAATACTCTGACAATAAAGTAAAACTGAAATTTATAATCTGGATCAACTTGCCACAAACTATTACCAATTTGACTCTGCAAGATATCCTTTATCAACTATGAAACTTAATTCACAAACAAGCAAGAATACACAGACTATAAAGGATGGATCAACACCTCTAAAACAAGTGTTTGAAAATTTTGGTTCAATATTGAACCTTGTTGTCTACAATAAGACCCTGCTGTCAAAAAACGAATTAGGCCTTGAATAAACTCAAGAATGCATGAAAACTGAAATTATCTCATGAAACCAAAAGAGAAAATCTTAGTCTTGTTTTCTCCTTCTATTATCCCTTTGTCTCTTCTTCTCATTCAGCTTTTATTCTTTCCAAATAAGTTGAAATAGTTCAACTACTTTCTTTAGTTAAGTTAGTTTGACTTAAATAATTAGTTTAGGAGAAGTAAATAATAATAATATAGTTAAGGGTATTTAATTAATAATAACTAGGTAGGTGGGACCCCTTGTGACTCCCATCATTTCTTCTTTTCAAATCATAAAATATAACACAAAAAGGATAATCAATTTAACCACATGCCACCCTTGTAGCTCCCTTAAATATCCTCCAAAGTGGATATTTAAATATCATAAATAATTTATATCATATCCAAAAAATATATAAATATCCACATTATCCACAAAATACCAAAACTGAGTTTGTTGTCCAAACATTCTGAGAACCACTAGCATTGTCTTCATCAACTCAAATCATAAAAACACATAATCTAAAAACCATACTTGCCACTATGGGAGGGAATTTTTCTTTTTTCATTGTTGTTTCCCTTTGATTTCTTGGAAGTAGCTCGTAGTTGGTTAGACCCTTGAGGTTGTATTTCACTAATCACATGGGAACAATCCTCCTTCAATCCTCCTTCAAATGCATGCGGGAAGACACATATTTTGAGGAATCATTGGAGGGAAAGGAGAGGCAACTGCTTTTCCTTTATCTTGCACAGGTTGGGAAACATCAGTTTTTAGTCTCTTACTAGCATGTGAAGATTGAATAGGCGAATCAACATGGGAAATATGGACATTGGGATTGACATGTGGTGGGAGAGGTAATGACATATTGGGCCAACCATGATGGTGAGAGACAACCAGGTTGACAATCTCTTGCCATCCATCATTTGCGGGGACTTTCGGTTGCAACGACACATGTGGAGGAACATGAATGATAGGGATGTTCTAAGGATGGAAAGGAGGTTTTTCTAGCCGAGGGTGCACTATTTGATGACCAATCCAGTTAAATAACCCAACTTGGAACAACTGGTTCAATTCTTAGGGATCAACATCAAAATGGATGGAAAATATAGGCCTTCTAGGACCTCGGTTCCAATTTCCCCTGCCTCTGTTATTTCTACCATTGTTGCCCCTACTGGAAAATTTCATCCTGTAGCAACAGTTCATCAATAATGAATCTCTTAATAAACCATACATGACACTCTGCCTACATGAATAAAAAATTGGCTCAAGAATTGACATGAGATACATGCAAATCCATCCATAACAAACCATTTATTAATTGTCAAGTGAACAGGGGGTGATAGGGTTCATGGGACATATGGAGGGAGTGTAATTAGTGAAAAATGGTATAATGATAGGGGATTAATACACGAATACCGTTCAACAATCAATCAAACAATTTATTGTGTAATAAAATACCAAAATATCAGTTTCCAACCATTGTTGTGTTATCCCTTTGTCGTTTTTACATAGACTTTTCCTTTTTAAATTTATTTCACAGAATAGGGATGCAATAAGTGAAATTGGGATTATGAGGGAAATATAATGAGCGAAAAGTCATAGAATGACAAGGAAATAATATGGATACTGTTCAATTGAAAATAAATCAAAACATGCAATAAAAACATATCTTTGTACATACCTTAAAAGTTAACAGTGTTCACCTTTTCAAAACAATAATTTAAACTGTTACTTTCGTTGACAAATTGCTTGCTAGATCCCAAACAATAATCTTTATGCCTAAAATTATTTAATTAAAGCAACCATTGTATCCATATAATCATTATATGACCGTCATAAAAAACAACATTGCAATCGCTATAAGAAACCACAATAACCTTTGAGCCACAACCATACATTAACTCTAATGTTGAATCCTTTAAAACCAACAGAAACACACACAATGTTTACAACCATTTATATCCATCATTTATTTCAACATTTTTCAACACAATCAAACTGGACATTATAACTCTTATTCGGGCCTCAAACAATTCACACATAGGTGTCCCTTTTAATAAAATCAACATAACGATTGAACCAAATAACATTCAATACTTCGAGCCCAAGCTTCAAATAAATAAGTGTGTATAGAATTCTTCCAAAATTGTCAAACGAGGAACTCAACAAAATTGTGCCCAAGTAACCAAGACCACACAGTTCTCTCATCAACCATCAAACTGGAGTAAAACGATATCAATGTAATATTTAGGGTTTAAGACAAAAAGTGGAAGGTATGAATAGATGGTTTGACCAGAGGATTTGGTAATTGAACAACGCATAAATCTCATGCCCTATCGCAATTTACCACATAAAAATAATATGTAACAAAGCTATCGACTGTAAGGGTTTCCAAAATAATAGACAACCATTTCCAACATGAAACAAAAAAGCATGCATAATACTTCCATCAACTTCTGGGTGCGTTAAATTCATATTGTGTAATGTTTACCAGGCAGTGGTGAGGTTATAGTAAGCAACTAACAATTCAAGGTTTTTCCAAGACAAGACACGAAACACTTTAATCTTTCACCAGTTCTCATTAAAACCACAGGGTCAAAATAATGTGTGTACACTAGCCACAGAGACGAACATGGCGTGAGAAAACTTGATCACAACGACCTGTATTTTCAATCCATAGGTAGGGTAATTGCAAATATCATAGCTTGGGAAAACCATGATAATCAATTTCAACAAAGAGGCCAAACCCAAAATCCAAGCCATAACTGACCAAGCTCCACTGCAAATTTTATTCAACAATTCTATGCAAAGGATTACATACAGTAATAAGAGCATGACCATTGTTTTAAGAGTGCCAACAGTACAAAACAACCACCATAAGAAACCAAGGACGAAAACACCAATACACAGTTCAAAAGTATCATAACAACTTAAGAATCACACAGACCACGAGAAACCAGAGCCAAAAATTGATTCAAGGGGCAGAGTAACTATCATGGATGGAAGAGTAAGAAAACCCATACTTGGAAAATCATGCGCGAGGAAAAACAAGACTGTATATCTCCTTCATGACCGAACAAGGCGGAGCAACAACTACTAGAACCAAATGAAAGAATGACTAGGGTGACGAGCTTGAGGGGAGTTTGAGTGACGTGCAGTAAATGCACGTCTCTTCTCCCTTCCAACTTCATTCAATTCAAAGTACGAGCCAAACCAATTCACCATAGCACTATACCATTAATCAACCAAATATCCATTGCCATATCACTTTTGCAAAGTGCACCACCCCTTGGTAATGTCAAACTTCTTTAAAATAACAATGTGCTAGGAACATAACCCAATGTGCAACCATTTAAGAAACTCAAACAAGGCGCATAACCATAGTAGCAAGGGTTAAGAGCACCCATCTTTTTCATAATAATACACAACATTAGAACTTGAATATAATTCTTTAATCCAAAAGGGTAGAATTATTAACTTCTATCAAAGATCATCCAAACCATTTAATGCCATGTTTAATACAATATCAAAACCAAAATTGGATAACAATTCTCTCATCCACAGGGAAACCTTAACATATTTTGTGAGAGCTTATCAAATATATTTAGCGCCAGGTTTTAATACCCAACCACCAGATGTTACCACAACATTTTATACCATGATTTGAAACAAATGAATTGTAGAAGACTGTGTTGGTACCATCACATAGGCAAACAAAATATATGTGCAACATATCCACCATCGCACCATAAGTCTAACAAGGGGGTCCCACCTACTAGTTTATTATTAATATAGTTAAATAATAAATCTTGGCAATCATTTGTGAGCATAGTATTCATCATTGTGTTTTTAAGCATCAATAGTGACCACACACAACATATGGTTGATAGGAAGCAAACATAATGCACCAAGGGAAAAATCACAACAAAAACGTACGACGCATCGAAAAGTTACAACACACCGGAAAATGGGCCAATGGTCGGAAAAGAAAAAAACGGTCGTCGGGGTAAAAAGGAACGAATTGAACATTTATGAAACTTAATGAAGCATGATCGACAAGATTTAACACATTTATGACAATCAAAGAAGCGTCTCCGAGAAGATTCAGGGAAATTATGACACCTCGTATATAAATAAAACGTGGGTTAAACAATATGTATTTTGAATTTACATACCCACGAAGCTAAGGAGCACGAAGATAGGTGGTGAATAGGTGAGTTCTGAGATCGTAGAAGTCGAAGTTCAACCGGAAAAGGAAGAGGTACCCACAATGGCACCTCCAAAGGTCGACGCACCTAGAAAAACACACAATAGCCATAGGAAACTGCAGAGGCAGAACATGCATTCACACAGACAGAGGGAATCGTCGATGTCGACGAAATTCCCTCTCCACAGACCAAAACAATGAGCACCACATTGGTAGAGGAAGAGGGGCAGGCCCTAACGATGGTCAGGATGGACATCGATTCACACGATAGTGCACGGGGCCGGGATCCATTAACAATAGGCAACCCACAACAACCTTCCAGGGCAGAAGCAACCCACAAAACAAATGGCGTTGACAGTGAAATGAAAAAATCTGATGGGCCAAGGTCAACCTATGGTGTGGTCCGCACAGCAGGAGGAAGTGCAACTCGAAGATATCACGAGGCAACCTGATTTGGGCTAGGAAGAAAGAGAACCATAGGTTGGGACATCTAGCACGCCAACACAGAGAAAAGGGACAAAACCCATTGCGTGGTCCCTGCACAAGCAACCCAATGCCTCGATCGTTTTGTCATGCATTCTATATGGGATGCAGGCCACACCAAGTTTACTAGGTTGTTTTGAAAGGTTACAATACACATACCACGACATGTCTGACACCAACAAGTTCCCAGAATTTGCACAAAAGGCGTATATGGAGAGCCTGGACATAGGGTCGTTAGGAGATCCAGTGGTGTAGCCAAAGCAGTGGGTGGAAGGCTTGACAAATACAAGGATTCTTGATTTGCTGGAGATTCCTCACTTTGGAAGGGGGAAAGACATGAAAAATTGCGTCAAGTAGTTACTGTCAGTCCTCCATGGAGGATTTTTATGGTTGGACGAACCAGTCTCCATCGATGTCGAAAAATTTTTGTTCATCACAGGACTACCATAAGATGGTGAGAAGCCTGTGCAGTACATGGATGATAAAACCAAGGAAAAGGCACTCGCCGAAGAGATGAAGAACAATTATGGGACATAAAAGGGCTCGCGTGGCATTATCATAAAATAGATCAGTGATGTAGCCACCAGGATGGAAAAAAAATTGATGGCATGCAAACTCCTTCGAAAATGTTGCAAGGAGGAGGTCCCCGCATGAGTTGTCATTGCGACAACGCAGTGCACAAATGACACCATGCTCAACTGGGCCCCATACTTATTGAATTTGTTCCTAGACAACTGCAAGGATGCACATGACTTGGGAACCAAATTCCACTACTCTTGGCTCATCATACTGATAGCGCTAATTGGATGGAAAGATTCCACCTGCTCATATTTCTATGATAGAATAGGATGATGTCACGCAACACGATACACATCGTTGGGAAGCACTTCAGATCCAAAGAGGAGAAGTGGTAATGCCAACACTTTTGCTCAGTATTTCAATGACATGCAAGAGAATATAGCCAATACCTGGAGAATAGCTCCCGAGGGGTTAACCAACTTTAAGGCCATGCGACACGATATGTGGATCCAAGAACGCAAGGATCCAGACAAAGAATGGCTACAAATTCAATTCTGCATCAACATAGAGGAAGTTGAATGGGAAATAAAAGACTGGAAAGATGACTAGAAGATCTCAGTCATCACCAAGGACATGCCCAAAGGGAAAGAAGTGGAAGCAAGGTAATCCAAGACATCTGCAGGGGGAAGCACCGCGACCAAGAAACTGACACATCAGACGAAGCCTAGTCCAAGGAAAATGCAACAAAAGAAGGGCATTGCCCCAAACAAGGACATGCATATAGGAAAGAAGGACAATGCCCCTGCGTAGGAGGAACAAGGAAGGGGGGACACAATGACACAGGGAACCCCATTGACAACTACTCCGCAAGAGAAATGGCCACCCAAATGGATGATCATACATACAGGTGGGTCGTGCAAGAAGGCCAAGGCCCACAAAAAAATCTCGGAATACACAATCACCAAAGATGATGCTGATATAGTCACAGAGAGGGTGCAGGACTGCGCAACGAAAGAGTATGAGGAGGCCGAGAACCAAAGAGGGAGGATAAGGAACGAGTTGGACAATATTAAGCAGGTCTTGGAACTAATACACACATCCCAAATACAAGAGAGGGGAGTAGAACCAATCCCCCGAGCGACAGAAGAAGGGGACAAAACCACGCAGAACGAGGAAGACATAATCCAACTCGTAGCGCAAGAAAGTCCTAGCTTCTATATAACAACATAAATGCTGCAGGTCAAGGAGACCATAGCACAAACACCACTTAAAGACCTGACGCATGTACAGTTGGTATTGGCTAAAATACCAACAAAGGCATTGTACAAACTACAAGTCAGTGTCACACAGGAAGTGCAATCATGAGCCAGAGCATACATGACAGAATTGAAAGTCACTAGAGATTGAAAGGATGCACTAGAAATTGTGGTAAATTAGGTCAATTTGGAGACATAAGAGGAGAATCAATGCCGAGATAAATTGGAGCAGAAGATGAAGGAAGTCTTCATAAAAATTTCAGACAGCGCGTAGGAAGCCGTGAGCAATGTTGAAGAACAGATTCAAATCATCGCGCATATGCTCGAATATTACAAGAAGGAGATTGAGGAACTTAAGGAAAAATTAACACCAACCATTCCTCCCGAAGTTATAGCTGAAAGGGAACAACAGACAACCCTACAGATAGAAATGATGGAAAAAGAAGCCAAAAAGGTCACAAAACTTTTTGACAGGACCGCGCAACTATGGACGACATTGGAAGAAGATGACAAGGTCCAACAAGTAGAAAAACAAGAGGATAAAATAAACACTGCAATGATGGAGCTGAAGCAACGACAAAAGGCCATGAGAATCACAGAATGATTGAAAGGCACACAGGAGATGAAAATCCTGCAGACAGAATTGAAGACTGCACATAATAACAGCCAGGTAAGGTAGGCCCAGTTAGAACCCCTCCAGGAAGAAGCAACACAAATACTTGTTGGACTGGAGGAGGAGAAGACAAGGATGGCTCAGGATCATGCCAAGAGCACATAGTCTCTGAAGGAACATATCACAACACAAAGGGTAGAGGAGCTCACAGAGAAAGTTGTGCAAGTGAGATCCAAAGGGGAAGAATTAGAAGGAAAGGTCCATAGCTTGGCAAAGGCTGTGCAGGGAGTGCGCACCACTTGAGTGGCTTGGGACGAGCCACATGTCAGTGTTGGGGGCTTGTTGGTCTCAGACCTATTTTGAGAAGGAATCATATTATGGGTGTAGGTCTATTTTTGGAGAAGGATCTGTTTTGGGGAAAGACCTATTTTTGGGAAAGAAGACCTAATTTTGGAGCATTCACAACAAGTAGCAAGAAAGAAACATACATAAAAAGAAGGAAAAGTAGCATGCAAGAGGAAAAACAACGTGGTGCACAGGTAGACAATCCTAACCGTGATAAGGTTAGGGGTTTTGATAAGGATTGTAACGGCTATAAGCCTGTAAAAAAGTATAAATAAGGACCTAGGAGGTCTAGGAGAGGGAGATGTCAGTTAAGGAAAAAGAGGTGTGTATGTGAGATAGAGAGATCTCGTATCATTTTGTTGGATTGTTGATTGTAATAAGTTTGTATAAGAGTCGAGTAAGGTAGATCTTGAGGGTTAGGTCATAGGCTGAGGAGCTTGGTGTGATCTATTCTTCTTCATAGAGGGTTCTTACCTCAATCTTGATTGTATTACTGAAGATGTAATGCGCACAACACAAGATTTTATGGAAAAAAAAAAAAAAAAAAAAACACTTTAGAAATTACTCATCAAATCTGAGCAAACTGTAAAATCTATTCCAACAGTACAGTTTCCAACGTTTGTTCCAAAAGTGATCAATCCATATAATCCAACAAGAGTAGAAATGGAAAATTTGTATGTGGTAAATGTTGTCAACTTGATAGTTTGCCAAGAAATTATTTTTGGGAAGGAATTATTATCGCTGTGCTTATGGGATGCACTGCAAACCTCACACCTACTCTATTTCGTTTCAGGTCTTGTTTCCCATTGAATTCGAATATGTAAATAATCTGAAATCTTGTTTCTTGCCCTAATTGTCATAACATTGATTCAAAAACTCAAAATCGTGGGATCGTTGAGTTATTTATCCACCAAGAATTCGGTTGAATTTTGAAGTTAATATGAGTTGTTGATTGTTAAACTCACAATGGGGTTTTCAAGCCACTTTGGTTTCACTGCTAATGGTTTGAGGTTATAACAAAAAATTTTATGCACCGTCAAAAGGTCCTTGTGATTCTTTTCAGTCTTTATGCCGATTTAAAATATCTTAGTTATGATTATTGTCAAGCCAAAATTCTTTGTTATTGTTCTTCTACATATCTCTTTACCATTTTAAAAGAATATCTATGGTTTAAAAAAAAAAAAAAGGAAGGCTACGAAAGTTGACAATTCTGGAATTTTCCTTTAATTTGATATTAAACTATTTGAAGGTTGTAGTTCATGGATGTTGTATGGTAAAGTGTTATAAAAGAAATGGTTGTGGCTCGAATGAGATTTGGTTAAGAGGATTTTTTCTTTCTAAATCGACTTGGCAAATAGTGGTAAAATATTTCCAGCAAAGAATATTATTAACTATAGAGTTAATGAATGATATTTTATTTAATGGAACAATAACCATCTTACTCTCATCCATGATATCATTTTTCATTCATTATATTCCCATCATTCTCCCAGTAACATTTAATTCACTTCTTTGTTCTGTTATTATAAATTCCTTCAAAGGATTATGATGATTTGAGTGAAGGTTTCAATATGAGGTATTTTTTTATAAAGGAAAGGCTCCCCATTTTGCTTGAACAATATCCATTTGTTCTTTCCCATCATGATATCATTTTTCAGTCATTACAAAGCCCCCCATCTTCCGAAAACCCTGTAATTCCTTGTTCATTTTCAATTAATTATTAAATTCAATATTCGGTGGATTGTATCAATGGATGGATTTCATATGCTTTTGCTTTGAATAATAGAGCCAACATCTTGATTTTATTTTAGGTAGAGTATTAGTGAATGGATTTTTAAAAGTTTTCATATTCTAATTGAAATATTGTTTCAAGATGATTTTTTTTTAGTAGGGGCAACAATGGTAGAGGTGCAAACAAAGGTAGAGTAAACAATTGTCAAAGAGGCCATAGAAGGCCATGATTCTAAATAAATGTTGACTTTGATCCACAAGAACTAAATCAACTTTTTCAAGATGGGTTCTTCAACCTAGTTGGCCAAGGGATTCTCCAACCCCGACCTGAGAGGCCTCCTTTCCAACCACATCAAAACTTCTCTGGTATTAGTGTTCCCCCTCACATTTCTATGCAGCCAAAACCACCTGCCAATGATGGTTGGCAAGAGATCGCTCATCAACGTGTTGCACATCATAATGGTTGGCCTACAATATTGTTGCCATTTCATCCTCCTCCACCACCATTCAATCAAAATTCCCAAGCTGATCACATTGTTTCACTTGCCCAATCCTCACATGCAAACAAAAGGCTCAAAACCACCATGCTCGAATCAGAGATTGATAAAGGGAAAAACATGGCCAATTCCCCTAACTCTTCTGAAAATTGCTTTGAATCTGTGTCCTCCCATCTTCACATCAAAGACAATTGCTCCCATGTCATCAACGAAATCCATCCTCAAGGTTCCAATCAGCCTAAGACTGCAACATAAAGATAAAAAGAGTAGTAGTGAAAAGAGACAAACCGCCTCTCATAGAAAATATGGATTTTGAGGTTGTTATTGGTTTGGAAACAAACTGTTTTTTTTGGGCAACAAGCACATATTTAGACAAAATGTTTTGGACATCGTGGATATTATCCTATTTTTGGTCAACGATCATGTTTTATTTTTCTTAATAATAAAATCTTTGACTATCTATGTGAATGGGAGTTACAATGAAAATGTTGGAGCATATCTTGGGTTATTATATTTCACATTATGTTGATTATTGAAGTCAATAAAAAGGGAGTAACAAGGAGGAGTCATATTTTGTTAAAATTTAACAAAGATATTAGGGGTCCCACCCATTTAGTTATTATTTAATAGATCCATATTTATTTTATTATTATTTATTTGTCTCAAACTAGTGGTTAAGCTAACTAAAGCTTAACAAAAGAAAGGTAGTTGAACTACCATAACTTGTTTGAAGAAGAATACAAGATCAATCAAAAGAAGAGACAAAGGGAGAGAGAGAACAAAAGGAGAACTTCTGATATAAGGTCTTCTCCATACTTGTGAGATATTTCTTTTTCTTCATTCATTTTGAGTTTACTAGAAAGCTAAGCCATCTTGATGACAACATGGTCTTATTGAAGGCAACATGATTCAAAACTAAGTCATATATTTCAACAACTTGTTTCTAAATGTTATGATCTTTATTGGAAGTCTGTGTGTTCTTGTTTTTTTATGCATTAGATTTCATAACTGATGAAGGATATTTTGCAGAGTCAAGTGACAACAATTTTATGGCAAGATGATCCAGATCTTTAGCTTCAATTTCTTTTGTTGTCAGAGTCTTTTTGTATGGTGTCCATCAATTGCTTCTAAATCTGACTTTGGTCCCACCCTCCCAGGGGTTTGTAAAGAGAATTTTTCTTTGTATCTCATAATGAAATTAATATAAAAAAAAATCAATCTTCTAATTTCAGTGTCGCATGCGTATCTTATGATATTGTTCAGATTTTACTGTTATTCTCATCTCTGTTCCTTTACACACTTATGTATATCTCTGCTTCTTTTCTTTTTCACAGTTACATTTAACATATAAAATCAGCCTTGGTCCCTAGTACATATTACCCATGGATTAAGAGATTGTTTTGAATTAAAGGTTATAAACCCCTGGGTAACATTCCCAACTATCTTTCCTTAGCCTAGTAAGATTTGAAAATGCTTGAGTAAGGTTCTTCATACCTTTTCCTCAATATGCAACAGATTAAATAAAAAAACACAGAAGTCAAATCTTTGTGGACGTAGCCCAGGAGCAGGTGAACCATAGTAAACCTTATGTTTTGTGTGATTGTTAATGAATGTTTACTTTCTGTTGATCATTAACTTATGAATGAATGGTTAAACTAGCTATATCAACATGCATGCATAGGTTTAAAGATGAATAAAGCATATAAGTACTTGAATAACTAACAAGGATAATGCATAGAGAAGGAAGAACACAATCCTAGATCCCCACTCATTCCTAGACTGCAAACACCTGAGTATTGCAATCACCCATAAAAGTTATCTCAGGTGAGACTGTGTTGTGCACCCTGTGCACATCATTTCCTTTTGGTGTATTAGGAGGGCCGATAGTTTTTAAGGGTTTTGTTGGAAACCTGTTGAGATCCAAACCCAGGTCAACCCAAGAAGAAGTAAAAGAGAATCAAACCAACATTGTTCGATCCCACAACCCAGAAAGACACCCAAACCCGCGGTTGGTCACATACATAATTTGGTTCTGGATTCAGTCTCGTGGGTTCATGGAGTCAAGTTTGTGAGCCAAGGTCTTAGGAAGGGCACTCGATGGCTCAAGCCATGGGACAACAAAGAAACTCAAGGACTCATGACAACGTGTAAGTAGTGTCGATCCAAACATGATTTTTGGAGACGAGCGCAGATGCGACCGAAGAGAGGCTCGCTCGAGGGTTACGACCATGATAAGTTTTGCATTGGAGAGTTGTTTGCAGGTAACCATACTTCTCTTCTCTGCTAAAAATAGGGTCGAGGGAACACAGATACAAGCTAGGACTACAACTAGAGTTCACACCGACAAGAACCAAACCAAGAGAAACTTGAGTCGACGAGACAAGAAGGGAGAAAATCGAGAATCAGAGCCATGGGAGTCGAGCCGAGAAGGGCATCTCAAGAGGTGAGACAGGATGGTGACAGGACATATAGTCACTATCCCAACCTCAAAGAAACGACAAATTCATAACTATTAGAGCCAGAAAGGCTTGCTAGTGTTGATACTAGCCTGTGGAGGATCTTTGGTGGAGCTAGGGTTTTCATTGTTGTACCTATCTAGGGTTTTGGAGAGCTAGAGGATTGTACTCACCTTGGTATGAGGTTGTGGTATGTATATGCAATTCATCTTTATACATAAATATGAAGCTTTCAGTTGTCCAAAATTGTCTTATTGCAAATTTGATTTATAGCTATTGTTGTCCTCATGATTCGGTAATTTCTAGCACTCATATGTCTTGTTGATTTGACATAAATTAAGGTTGAAATTATTAAGGGTTTTAACATTAATCTTCAAGAAGATAGAGATAATTTACTTCTATAATTACTGCAACCATAAAGTACATTTCAGATTCGGTCCATGCTTAATAAATTTTCATATAGAGTTGAAACTTGTTGGGACACAATTGATATCTTTTCTCTTGGATTGCCTTCTCGATCATGGTTGAAAAGAAGTGAAATATTATTCATTGTTTGTTATTGTAAAAGTATATTTCAGATCATCCCTAAGGATGCAAATTCATAGGGTTAAGATCTGGGAAACCTCTAAGAAAGAGGTCAAATTTCTAATGTTGATTAAATCTTGAGCTTTGAAAAATTTAGACGAGAGAGAGAGAGAGAGAGAATTGCGTTCAAACATTTGACAATACCCTCAATAGAAGATTGGGTGTGTGTGTGTGTGTAGTTGTTTGCAAAGTGAACATTAAGAATCTCTTGGTAAGTTGGCAAGGTCATTCCTTAACTCATCCTTGTACTCTCACTACTTTTAACAAGTAACCTAGAGAATTAACCCCCATGGGAGCCAAGGGGCAATATTGTTTATAAATCTTTGCCAAACAATAGTCTCAGTTAATTTCCAATTAACATGCACATTAACAAATGATTAAGTAAACATAATGTTATGAATACACACAGACACACACATATATAATGATTAAATAATAATAATTAATACTCAATAACTATATATATATATATATATATATATATATATATATATATATATATATATAAGATTAAATAATAATAATTAATACTCAAAAACTAAATATGTTATGAAGAGACATTCTTGATGAAAGGTCATGTCTCCGATGAAAGGGCACCCCTACATGGGTATATATACATCCCTCTTTCTCATTGTAATAATCATACTATACTATTAATTCTCATGTACATTTATTTAATATATTACTTGTCCATATGGATTTTGTCATTCAATTCCAAGTATTTTGGATATGTGTAGTTTGAACCAAACTGATTCACTACATTTGGTATCAAAACAAGTCTGATCCTAGCCTTTGGCCACACTCTTATACGAACCAATATAAGAAGTCGTTTCGCCAACCTCCATTTCTCAGAGTTACTCTGATCTAGTCCTTCACCACCAACCAACTCTTGGACATTTAAAAAAAATCAAATTCCGTTAAATAAAAAATATATATATTATTTTGTGACTATATGAGAGGTTTTTGAAGAATTTATTATTATTATTCTGCTGCTATATGAGAAGTTTGTCTGTTGTAGAAAATTTAGAAAAACTACCCCACTACACGGAAAAAAAATAATAGAATAAAAAATCAAGTCAAAATCACAGTCGTACAAATTCCATAAATTAAAGTTTCCTTAATGTCCATTGAACAACAAAATTAACAACCATTGTCGTACTGTCTACTACAACTATAATACATCACTGCCACACCAGTCGTCGATTGACCCATTAGTAAACCCATCGTACGATTCAATCCGTATAGCAACCGCCAATGCAAGATTTATGTTTATGAACCAGATTCTAGGAGGTCTTCAACTATTGGGCTCTCGATTCAATTGTCACCAGAATAGCGTGGAAGGGGGGATTGAGCTCTCGATTTACATGTCACTAGAATAGCATGGAAAGGAGAATTGTCGAATTACAAAGCACATTCCCACGACATCGTGCCCTCACGAAAGCCCCATTGAAATCAACCTTCGATATTGTACAGAAAAATCATCGCATCCATGATCACACCCATTCGATTTAATAAAAAATAAAACAATTATATTAAGATTAACTTAATAACAAAAAAATTACCACATCCATGATAACACCCATTTGATTTAATAAAAAATAAAACAATTATATTAGGATTAACTTAATACTTTGGGTTGGTGGATTACATACTATCTCTTCATAGAAAGGTTAAAGGATTAATATAAGATATATTGTAACCAAAAATCTTTATGAAGTGAACAATGGAAATATTAAAGGAAGATGATATATAATAAAACGTCAAAAGTTTTAATTAAAAGAAAAATGTATTTTACTTAATATAAAAAAATTTAAAATAAAAAATATATAAAAATAAAATAAAATAATAAATCACCAGAAAATATATTAAAAAAAATTAAAGTAATAAATCACTATCTTATATCGATTTAAGAAGTAATAAGTCAAACCATTTAAAAGTTCTTGACATTTAATAACCAACATTAAAACACAGAAAAAAGATCTATATATTTTTAAAGTGGGCAATAAAGTGAAGTAAAGTTGATATAAAGTGAGATTGAAGAAGGCTATTATTTAAAGTATTATATTATAAAAAGGGGTACTTTTAAAAAGGTTTAAGATAATTAAAAGTTCTAGTGAAGTGAGGAAAAAGAGGATTTAAAAAAAATATCAAATTTTAATTACGAAAAAAAACACAAAATATTAAAATTCACAAAAAGTACATGAATGTACAAGTTAATTAAAAATTAAAAATAATTTAAGATCAATTTAAAGTTATAAAAATGGCAATTTTAAAATAGAGGAAGAATTATTTTCTTACGAAGGTTGTCTAAGTTCATGTTATGGGTTTTCTACATTAAAGGAAAGTATTCAAAAAAGAGAGGTTCACATCAGTATCAACTTGGATCATAATGAAAATTACATTAATATTGATTTGGAAAATCAATTATTAATTCTAGAGCATAATATAATTGAAAACAAAGATATTTTTCAAATTAAGGAGTTACAATTGGCGATTGATGAATACGAGTATATATCTCAATTCTATGTTACAACTATGTATAAAAAAGAAATTGACATCATTCTCGAGTTACCCTGGTTTAAAAATCTAGGTGTCTTCATCTTAAACATGGAGAAAAAGTTTGTCATGTTTCCTTATAAGAAGAAGATGATGACATTTCAAAACACTACTATGAGATCAAAATCAATAATACCTTTATCAAAAGACTTTAAAAATATCTTGAAGGTGATCCTTCAAGAAAATCAAAAGTCAACATCAAAGCAAAAATAATTTGACGAAGTTATCACAGATGAAAACAAAGAAATTTCTCGCTTAAAAGACCATAGTAAAAAATTGCTTGCACATATCAAGAAGTCAAAGGATAGAAAACAATGCGTTCAAAAGTTGGAGCAACAAAATCAAGATCTCAAGAAGAACCTAAGAAAAAAAAAAAAATCTCGTTCGAAGAACCTTAATCAAGGGCTAATAGAACAAATGAAAAATTTGAAAGAAGAGAAACTTGAATATCCAGACATTAAAGATATCAACAAATCATATAATGAATAAAATTTTCTTCTAAAAAATCATAATCAAAACCTACTGATGCAAATTAAGAGCTTAATAATGATAAGAGGTTGTTGGAAAACACGTTAGAACAAATCTAGAAGGAAGCATCAAACTCCTCAAGAGTAAAAATCCAAGTTGTGTAAAAAGGAACAAATACAGATCCAATCCACATTACAACCAAAAATATGTCAATCTAGGTGAAGAAAAGACATATCTAGGTTGCAAGAAACAACCAGCCAAGTGTCGTCCTGATACCAGAAACTTGGCAAAACGCTGAAACTGGTATGAAACCTGACTGAAACGTGGAAAATTGTGTCGTACAACGTTTCACGAGTACAAAACACCATACAATACAACCACCCGCGTTTTGTCCTGTACAACTGACATTTCGACACTCCTCTTGTTTGTGGGCTCGTACGGGTGTCTAAGCAGACCACGCCCCCCTCAAAATTGACCAATTTTTTAAAAAGTTAAACCACTCATATATTTTCTATTTTTAATGATGAGGATGATGATCAATATGACATGTATTAGGAATCTATGTAATTGCAGTTGTTTTTAGCTCATGTTTTATTTCATTTTCAACACATATAACCTCATTTATAAAAGATGATTTTGGATGTATAGCCTCATTTATAAAGACAAATTTTGGATTTTGTTGCTTGCATCATATAATAAATGATATTGATAATCTATGGGAGTTAATATAGACATGGATTTCCTTCTAAACTGTCATTTATGTGTGTCATTATGTTTTTTCTTGCAAGATAATTTTCTTATATATATATATATATATTCCATTTTTTGAGGGTCGTGTTTCCTGCCATACCCATTTCAGAAACTTCTAGACGTTTCCCAGTTTTGTACAACTTAGACATATACAAATGTTGGAGTACAAATGATGAGAACTCCAAGTGTACGTACTAATAAAAGTTCATCAATTAACCAAGCAACATCAATTTGTGAAGAAAATTATATACCAAAATTAAACCAAGAAAACACTACAAGCATGATAAGGGAAAATAATGTTATAAGAACTCCTTATCGACATCCAAATCATAAGAGAAGATATCTTAAACAATCAGAGTATCAATATCATTGGTCGGGAACAACTAAATTATCGTCCAAAAAATATTGATACCGACAAAATTAAGTCTCATGATAACAGTTCATTGTGGAAGAGCAACGCTCTGTAAATGATTGAATTAGATGGTCCGATCATTTTACGTTTCAAAAATTTTGCTCAGCACTCAGAGGTTCATATCATCTCATATCACCAACTACGACAGAACAAAGAATGATGAAACAACATTACGAGCCAAAGAAAAAGATATCTAGTCATTCCATCACTATGCTTTGAGGACAAAGCATTTCAAAAGGGGAAGACAATGTTATGAACACACACACACACATACATATATATAGATATAAATAAATAATGATTAAATAATAATAATTAATACTCAATAACTAAATATGTTTTGAAGAGACACATTCCTTGAAAGGTCATGTCTCTTATGAAAGGGCACTCCTGCATGGGTATATATACATCCCTCTTTCTTATTGTAATCATAATACTATACTATTCATTCTCATATACATTTATTTAATATAATACATGTCCATATGGATTTGGTTATTCAATTCCAAGTATTTTGGATGTATGTAGTTTAAACCGAATTGGTTCACTACATTGGAAGGTGTCTCTTCATAACATATTTAATTATCGAGTATTAATTATTATTATTTAATCTTTATATATGTGTGTGTTCATAACACATAATTGTCATTACATTTGTGAACATCAACACAAACTTATGCCATAACATCATATATCTAAAATAAGATCTTGTTCTACTCCATCTTAGGCTTAATTAAAATCATTTTTAACAAATACAACTTTCTCATGGGTTTGTTTGATCCACTAAATAGCTTCCAAAATTCATACAATGTTAATAAGTATGAATCCACCGTTCACGAAACCACTTTATTTAGCTTGTACAAGTAGAGATGCTACATGTTCAATTATCCCAGCCAATACGTTGGCAAGAAACTTGTAAATCACATTGAGTACAGTAGAAACTTGAAACCATCAATCTTTAAAATTTCATTGCATTAAAATCTCAAAATGAAAATCACTTAAGTTTCAACTTTTACTTCCATATAATTCTTTGCACTAAATGACCTTACACCTTTTGATGCATGATAATGTTTCAACTTCAATTAAATCTATATTTTGATAACTAATCACGAGCTCTCATTTTTTAAGTCCTTCGGGTCCTTTAGTTTTAGAATGCAGTAGCTATAATCATTCAATTACATAGCCATAATATTTTATGATCTCTCACTGTTTATGTTCTTTAGACCTTACTCCTTGCTAGCATCATTAATTCATTGTTTAGTTGAGGCATTTGTGATGAAAAGACAAGGTAAAGGGTTGTTGTATATCAATTATAAGCATGTGTATATCATAAAAGGAATTATGTTTCATGACAAATATGTTAATTGGCACAAAAATATGAAAAAATAGAGAGATTCCTCTAAAAGGAACGATGAATCTACTAACAGATGTTAAACAAGCAAAGGAAGAATATTAAAATGTCCACAAATGAAATAGATGAGATTAAGTACATGCACGGTCAAAGACAATATAGGAGTGACTAAGCACCTCATCATCTATTTAAAATATTGTATAATTTTTTTTTACATAGAATTCTTTATTTCAAAAGGTGTCAATCAAGCTCACAAAGTACAACACAATGCATAAAGTGATAAAGTTGGTCCTATTTCTAGGATTTTGACGACATAGTACAATACAATGAAATAAGTCAAACATTCTCCAAAATCAGTGAAAACATTGTCATTTGGTGTAGTTTCATCTAAACAATTGGCTAGCGACATCATCTAGCCATAAGCTCCTGGGAGATTGCCTTAGACACAACCATTGATGATCGTTGCTCCATCGACAATAAATAATTAGTTGAAACCACATCTAAAATCCGTGTGAAAATTTTTGTTAGTCCACGACAACATCCGTAGCATGGCCATGTAGAAGGATAGGGAGGTGGTCAAGTCAATGACCACATATGCCCAATTATATGCCATAGACTAAAAGTAACATAGTTGGTTATAGCTTTTTCCTCCTTTGTGCAACTCCACCCCAAAACGTCACCTTATTCTAAAACAAACTCCTCGAATAAAGAGGACACACACCCTTAGTCCTTAGATGCAATGACAACAGCGAATGATCACAACAATTTCTACACCCATTTTCAATGTGAATATTCTACAAATATGTTGATCTTGAAAAATACAAGTCTTGACTTCATAGTGAGAATAAACTTTACTTTGTCCAACAAGAAGCCCCATATTATGTTGGATGTTAAGGTTGCAGTTCTGCAAAAGAGAGTTTAGGGTGCCAATAGAATTGTCTTAGAACTATTGTAAACAATCTGCTAGTTTTGGGCTAAACGAATCAAGGAACACAATTCAACTGAGATATATCCCATTTGAGTGGCCTTATTTACCCAGAAAAATCTAGTATAAAGCATGTGATCATTAAAGTCCAAACTTACAACAACAAGGAAGAGGTACCAGTGTATGAACCACAGATATCTTGGGGCAACCTATACAATTGTTCTCTATCAAAATAGATAGCTAGATATGAAAATAAGTTCACCATGCACATGTATCTCCATACAACTAACAGCTATGCATAAAATAAGATAAACTTAGCAATGGTCTCTAGATGTAGTCAACGAAAATAGATAACTAGATATGAAAATAAGTTTACCATGCACACGTATCTCCATACACCTAACAACTATGCCTAAAATAAGATAAACCTAGCAATGGTCTTTAGATGTAGTTACAACTCTACCCCGAACATTACTAATCAAATATCCTATGAAGGTAAATCTGATGAGTGAAGAATGTAATAACCTCATTCACCATTTTCCAAGAACCCACTATCTCATAAGGATACATTTGAAATTTGAATACAATTAGCTCTAGAGACTTAGAGTACAATATCGAATATCTGGAATTGAGTATAAATGTAAGGGCAAGAACAGAACATGATAAAAAAAGCATTATCTTATTTTGCCTTGGTATTCTCTCAAATGTATATCTCTACCTCATCCATTTAAATTCAGAAAATCACAGGTAAGAGAAAGCAGTGAATATTTACTCCAATGTTACCATAGATGCCCAACAATCAATAATTTGAAGAGAGGAGTACCTGTTGGAATAGGAAAGGGATGAGGACTCTGAAGAAAAAAAGAGTCGATTAAAACCATTTCCCTTCTATGAATTTGTTCAAAATTCATAGAAGGGAAATGGGAAAAGAGTCGATTAAAGGAAGAAGAGGTAAAAGTTAAAACCATTTCCCTTCTATGACTTTGTTCAAAATTTATATAGAAGAGGTAAAAGTTCAAACATATCACCCTATATAAAACTAGTAGCTTACATTCATTCCAAAGTTGACCAGTACAGACATTAAAACTATTTATTCTTAAAAATATGATTTTACAATATGCAAGAGAAAATGAAAGTAATTAAGATAATATCTTATGCAAAAATGGACATATTAATGAAATATGATTATTGTGAAGAGATCTAATGGAAATAAATACACACAAACTAGTGGAGGTGAATATGGTGTAAAGTTTAAACACAAGTATATGAATGTTTTCCCCTGGAGAAATTCGAAGTTGCTTGAATCTACTCCAGCTGGTGAAAAGTACCAGACCTCCTAAATAACTAAATCCCTTTTATGCAGACTTGAAACTTGTGCCTTGGGCTATAACTTTTATTTGCAGAAACAAACCTTGATACTTGCCCTTTTGTTCAAGGAATATAACAGAAAGAAGACATGACAATTTTGATATAATTAGCCATGCTAATACACGTAACACTATCATGAAAAGATATATGCAGAAGCAAAGTATTTCGCATAAATCAATGAAAAAGATGTTAAAAAATAAGACTGCGTAGCCAATTTAGACCCTTGAGAACATCCTTGACTGGTCTTGGGATTTTCAGATTGTCCAGTGTACTCTGGCCAGGAAGAACAACTAATACCTACAATAAGTGCAATAGAGTGTCAAATTCCAACTTGAATGAAAAACTAACCATACTTTGCTCTTTCCAGCAAGCAAACCAATCTTGAACTACCAATGCAGTGTTTTAGGATATGATAAATTTAAAATTACACAAACAATTTCACATCTCATCATGTTACCAATTACATAAAGACTAACTAAAACCTTTGGGCACTTGAAAATTGAAATAAAATGCCAATGAATTTAGACTGGTCCAAAAGTTACTTAAATTTCATGAAAGGATATTCGTGCGTTTCTTGCTCTGTCAAGGAAATTTTATGCTAGGACTGGTCTCCTAAAACAGAAGTAATCAACTTGCAATTGCTTAAAACAGTCCAATTCCAACTTTAATGAAAAACTAACCATACTTTGCTCTTTCCAGCAAGCAAACCAATCTTGAACTACTAATGCAGTGTTTTAGGATATGATAAATTTAAAACTACACAAGCAATTTCACTTCTCGTGTTATCAATTACATGAAGACTAACTTAAACCTTTGTGCACTTGAAAATTGAAATAAAATGCCAATGAATTTAGACTGGTCCAAAATTTACTCAGATTTCATGAAAGGATATTCATGGGTTGCTTGCTCTGTCAAGGAAGTTTTATGCTAGGACTGGTCTCTCCTGAAACAGAAGTAATCAACTTGCAATTGCTTAAAACAGTCAAATTCCAACTTTAATG
This sequence comes from Picea engelmannii, assembly GCA_009831015.1. Lineage (NCBI taxonomy): Eukaryota > Viridiplantae > Streptophyta > Pinopsida > Pinales > Pinaceae > Picea > Picea engelmannii. Next base: position 33,122 of record ML781478.1, on the reverse strand, counting down.
AAAAACTAACCATACTTTGCTCTTTCCAGCAAGCAAACCAATCTTGAACTACCAATGCAGCGTTTTAGGATATGATAAATTTAAAACTAC
>ML781478.1:0-32932 GCA_009831015.1 Picea engelmannii | reverse complement strand
TTCTGGTGACAATTGAATCGAGAGCCCAATAGTTGAAGACCTCCTAGAATCTGGTTCATAAACATAAATCTTGCATTGGCGGTTGCTATACGGATTGAATCGTACGATGGGTTTACTAATGGGTCAATCGACGACTGGTGTGGTAGTGATGTATTATAGTTGTAGTAGACAGTACGACAATGGCTGTTAATTTTGTTGTTCAGTGGACATTAAGGAAACTTTAATTTATGGAATTTGTACGACTGTGATTTTGACTTGATTTTTTATTCTATTATTTTTTTCCGTGTAGTGGGGTAGTTTTTCTAAATTTTCTACAACAGACAAACTTCTCATATAGCAACAGAATAATAATAATAAATTTTTCAAAAACCTCTCATATAGTCACAAAATAATATATATATTTTTTATTTAACGGAATTTGATTTTTTTTTAATGTCCAAGAGTTGGTTGGTGGTGAAGGACTAGATTAGAGTAACTCTGAGAAATGGAGGTTGGTGAAAAGACTTCTTATATTGGTTCGTATAAGAGTGTGGCCAAAGGCTAGGATCATACTTGCTTTGATACTAAATGTAGTGAATCAGTTTGGTTCAGACTACACACATCCAAAATACTTGGAATTGAATAACAAAATCCATATGGACAAGTAATATATTAAATAAATGTACATGAGAATTAATAGTATAGTATGACGATTACAATGAGAAAGAGAGATGTATATATACCCACGTAGGGGTGCCCTTTCATCATAGACATGACCTTTCATCAAGAATGTGTCTCTTCATAACATATTTAGTTTGTGAGTATTAGTTATTATTATTTAATCTTATATATATATATATATATATATATATATATATATATATATATATATATATATATATATATATATATATATATATATATATAAATATTGAGTATTAATTATTATTATTTAATCATTATATATGTGTGTGTCTGTGTGTATTCATAACATTATGTTTACTTAATCATTTGTTAATGTGCATGTTAATTGGCAATTAACTGAGACTATTGTTTGGCAAAGATTTATAAACAAGATTGCCCCTTGGCTCCCATGGGGGTTAATTCTCTAGGCTACTTGTTACAAGTAGTAAGAGTACAAGGATGAGTTAAGGAATGACCTTGCCAACTTACCAAGAGATTCTTAATGTTCACTTTGCAAACAACTACACACACACACACACCCAATCTTCTATTTAGGGTATTGTCAAATGTTTGAACGCAATTCTCTCTCTCTCTCTCATCTAAATTTTTCAAAGCTCAAGATTTAATCAACGTTAGAAATTTGACCTCTTTCTTAGAGGTTTCTCAGATCTTAACCCTATGAATTTGCATCCTTAGGGTTGATCTGAAATATACTTTTACAACAACAAACAATGAATAATATTTCACTTCTTTTCAACCTTGATCAAGAAGGCAATCCAAGAGAAAAGATATCAATTGTGTCCCAACAAGTTTCAACTCTATAGGAAAATTTATTAAGCATAGACCGAATCTGAAATGTACCTTATGGTTGCAGTAATTATAGAAGTAAATTATCTCTATCTTCTTGAAGATTAATGTTAAAACACTTAACAATTTCAACCTTAATTTATGTCAAATCAACAAGACATATGAGTGCTAGAAATGATCGAATCATGAGGACAACAATAGCTATAAATCAAATTTGCAATAAGACAATTTTGGACAACTAAAAGCTTCATATTTATGTATAAAGATGAATTGCATATACATACCACAGCCTCATACCAAGGTGAGTACAATCCTCTAGCTCTCCAAAACCCTAGATAGGTAGAACAATGAAAACCCTAGCTCCACCAAAGATCCTTCACAGGCTAATATCAACACTAGCAAGCCTTCCTGACTCTAATAGTTATGAATTTGTCGTTTCTTTGAGGTTGGGATAGTGACTATATGTCATGTCACCATCCTGTCTCACCTCTTGAGATGCCCTTCTCGGCTCGACTCCCATGGCTCTAATTCTCGATTTTCTCCCTTCTTGTCTTGTCGACTCAAGTTTCTCTCGGTTTGGTTCTTGTCGGTGTGAACTCTAGTTGTAGTCCTAGCTTGTATCTGTGTTCCCTCGGCCCTATTTTTAGCAGAGAAGAGAAGTATGGTTACCTGCAAACAACTCTCCAATGCAAAACTTATCATGATCGTAACCCTCGAGCGAGCCTCTCTTCGGTCGCATCTGCGCTCGTCTCCAAAACTCATGTCTGGATCGACACTACTTACACGTCATCGTGAGTCCTTGAGTTTCTTTGTTGTCCCATGGCTTGAGCCATCGAGTGCCCTTCCTAAGACCTTGGCTCACAAACTTGACTCCATGAACCCACGAGACTGAATCCGAAACCAAATTATGTATGCGACCAATTGCGGGTTTGGGTTTCTTTCTGGGTTGTGGGATCAAACAATGTTGGTTTGATTCTCTTTTACTTCTTCTTGGGTTGACCTGGGTTTGGATCTCAACAGGTTTCCAACAAAACCCTTAAAAACTATCGTCCCTCCTAATACACCAAAAGGCAATGTTGTGCACAAGGTGCACAACATAGTCTCACCTGAGATAACTTTTATGGGTGATTGCAATACTTAGGTGTTTGCAGTCTAGGAATGAGTGGGGATCTAGGATTGTGTTATTCCTTCTCTATGCATTATCCTTGTTAGTTATTCAAGTACTTCTATGCTTTATTCATCTTTAAACCTATGCATGCATGTTGATATAGCTAGTTTAACCATTCATTCATAAGTTAATGTTCAACAGAAAGTAAACATTCATTAACAATCACACAAAACATAAGGTTTACTATGGTTCACCTCCTCCTGGGCTACGTCCACAAAGATTTGACTTCTCTGCTCTTTTATTTAATTTGATGCATGTTGAGGAAAAGGTATGAAGAACCTTACTCAAGCATTTTCAAATCTTACTAGGCTAAGGAAATATAGTTGGGAATGTTACCTAGGGGTTTATAACCTTTAATTCAAAACAATCTCTTAATCCATGGGTAATATGTACTAGGGACCATGGCCGATTTTATATGTTAAATGTAACTGTGAAAAAGAAAAGAAGCAGAGATATACATAAGTGTGTAAAGAAATAGAGATGAGAATAACAATAAAATCTGAACAATATCATAAGATACGCATGCGACACTGAAATTAGAAAATTGATTTTTTTATATTAATTTCATTCTGAGATACAAAGAAAAATTCTCTTTACAAACCCCTGCGAGGGTGGGACGAAAGTCAGATTTAGAAGCCATTGATGGACACCATACAAAAAGATTTTGACAACAAAAGAAATTGAAGCTAAAGATCTGGATCAGCTTGCCATAAAATTGTTGTCACTTGACTCTGCAAAATATCTTTCATCAGTTATGAAATCTAATCCATAAACAAACAAGAACACATAGACTTCCAATAAAGATCATAACATTTAGAAACAAGTTGTTGAAATATATGACTTAGTTTTGAATCATGTTGCCTTCAATAAGACCATGTTGTCATCAAGATGGCTTAGCTTTCTAGTAAACTCAAAATGAATGAAGAAAAAGAAATATCTCACAAGTATAGAAAGACCTTATATCAGAAGTTCTCCTTTTGTTCTCTCTCTCCCTTTGTCTCTTCTTTTGATTGATCTTGTATTCTTCTTCAAACAAGTTATGGTAGTTCAACTACCTTTATTTTGTTAAGCTTTAGTTAGCTTAACCACTAGTTTGAGACAAATAAATATGGATCTATTAAATAATAACTAAATAGGTGAGACCCCTAATATCTTTGTTAAATTTTAACAAAATATGACTCCTCCTTGTTACTCCCTTTTTATTGACTTCAATAATCAGCATAATGTGAAATATAATAACCCAAGATATGCTCCAACATTTTCATTGTAACTCCCATTCACATAGATAGTCAAAGATTTTATTATTAAGAAAAATAAAACATGATTGTTGACCAAAAATAGGATAATATCCATGATGTCCAAAACATTTTGTCTAAATATGTGCTTGTTGCCCAAAAAAAACAGTTTGTTTCCAAACCAATAACAACCTCAAAATCCATATTTGCTATGAGAGGTGGTTTGCCTCTTTTCACTACTGCCCTCTTTTGATCTTTATGTTGCAGTCTTAGGCTGATTGGAACCTTGAGGATGGATTTCGTTGATGACATGGGAGCAATTGTCTTTGATGTGAAGATGGGAGGACACAGATTCAGAGGAATTTTTAGAAGAGTTAGGGGAATTGGCCATGTTTTTCCCTTTATCAATCTCTGGTTCGGGCATGGTGGTTTTGAGCCTTTTGTTTGCATGTGAGGATTGGGTAGGCAAAACAATGTGATCAGCTTGGGAATTTGGATTGAATGGCAGTGGAGGAGGATAAAATGGCAATAATATTGTAGGCCAACCATTATGATGTGCAACACGTTGATGGACGATCTCTTGCCAACCATCATTGGCAGGTGGTTTTGGTTGCATAGAAATGTGAGGGGGAACACTTATACCAGAGAAGTTTTGATGTGGCTGGAAAGGAGGCCTCTCAGGTCGGGGTTGGAGAATCCCTTGGCCAACTAGGTTGAAGAACCCATCTTGAAAAAGTTGATTTAGTTATTGTGGATCAAAGTCAAAATTTATTGAGAATCGTGGCCTTCTATGGCCTCTTTGACAATTGTTTACTCTACCTTTGTTTGCACCTCTGTCATTGTTGCCCCTACTAAAAAAAATCATCTTGAAACAATATTTCAATCAGAATATGAAAATTTTTAAAAATACATTCACTAATACTCTACCTAAAATAAAATCAAGATGTTGGCTCTAGTATTCAAAGCAAAAGCATATGAAATCCATCCATTGATACAATCCACCGAATATTGAATTTAATAATTAATTGAAAATGAGCAAGGAATTACAGGGTTTTGGGAAGATGGGGGGCTTTGTAATGACTGAAAAATGATATCATGACGGGAAAGAACAAATGGATATTGTTCAAGCAAAATGGGGAGCCTTTCCTTTATAAAAAAATACCTCATATTGAAACCTTCACTCAAATCATCATCCAAATCCTTTGAAGGAATTTATAATAACAGAACAAAGAAGTGAATTAAATGTTACTGGGAGAATGATGGGAATATAATGAATGAAAAATGATATCATGGACGAGAGTAAGATGGTTATTGTTCCATTAAATAAAATATCATTCATTAACTTTATAGTTAATAATATTCTTTGCTGGAAATATTTTACCACTATTCGCCAAGTCTATTTAGAAAGCAAGAATCTTCTTAACCAAATCTCATTCAAGCCACAACCATTTCTTTTATAACACTTTACCATACAGCATCCATGAACTACAACCTTCAAATAGTTTAATATCAAATTCAAGGAAATATTCCAGAATTGTCAATTTTCGTAGCTTTCCTTTTTTTTTCTTTTTTAAACCATAGATATTCTTTTAAAATGGTAAAGAGATATGTAGAAGAACAATAACAAAGCATTTTGGTTTGACAATAATCAATAACTAAGATATTTTAAATCGGCATAAAGACTGAAAAGAATCACAAGGACCTTTCGACAGTGCATAAAAAATTTCGCTATAACCTCAAATCATTAGCAGTGAAACCAAAGTGGCTTGAAAACCCCATTATGAGTTTAACAATCAACAACTCATATTAACTTCAGAATTCAATCGAATTCTTGGTGGATAAATAACTCAACGATCCCACGATTTTGAGTTTTTGAATCAATGTTATGACAATTAGGGCAAGAAACAAGATTTCAGATTATTTACATATTCGAATTCAATGGGAAACAAGACCTGAAACGAAACAGAGTAGGTGTGAGGTTTGCAGTGCATCCCATAAGCACGACGATAATAATTCCTTCCCAAAAATAATTTCTTGGCAAACTTTCAAGTTGACAACATTTACCACATACAAATTTTCCATTTCTACTCTTGTTGGATTATATGGATTGATTACTTTTGGAACAAACGTTGGAAAATGCACTGTTGGAATAGATTTTACAGTTTGCTCAGATTTGATGACTAATTTCTAAAGTGTTTTTTTTTTTTTTTTTAACCGTAAAATCTTGTGTTGTGCACATTACATCTTCAGTAATACAATCAAGATTGAGGTAAGAACCCTCTATGAAGAAGAATAGATCACACCAAGCTCCTCAGCTTGTGACCTAACCCTCAAGATCTACCTTACTCGACTCTTATACAAACTTATTACAATCAACAATCCAACAAAATGATATGAGATCTCTCTATCTCACATACACACCTCTTTTTCCTTAACTGACATCTCCCTCTCCTAGACCTCCTAGGTCCTTATTTATAATTTTTTACAGGCTTATAGCCATTACAATCCTTATCAAAACCCCTAACCTTATCACGGTTAGGATCGTCTACCTGTGCACCACATTGCTTTTCCTCCTGCATGTTATTTTTCCTTCTTTTTATGCATGTTTCTTTCTTGCTACTTGTTGTGAATGCTCCAAAATTAGGTCTTCCTTGCCAAAAATAGGTCTTTCCCCAAAACAGATCCTTCTCCAAAAATAGACCTACGCCTAGAATATGATTCCTTCTCAAAATAGGTCTGCGACCAACAAGCCCCCAATGCTGACATGTGGCTCGTCCCAAGCCACATAGGTGGTGCGCACTCCCTGCATAGCCTTTTCCAAGCTATGGACCTTTCCTTCTAATTCTTCCCCTTTGGATCTCACTTGCACAACTTTCTTTGTGAGCTCCTCTACCCTTTGTGTTGTGATGTGTTCCTTTAGAGACTATGTGCTCTTGGCATGATCCTGAGCCATCCTTGTCTTCTCCTCCAGTCCAACAAGTATTTGTGTTGCTTCCTCCTGGAGGGGTTCTAACCGGGCCTACCTTGCCTGGTTGTTATTATGTGCAGTCTTCAATTCTGTCTGCAGGATTTTCATCTCCTATGTGTCTTTCAATCATTCTGTGATTCTCATGGCCTTTTGTCGTTTCTTCAGCTCCATCATTGCAATGTTTATTTTATCCTCTTGTTTTTCTACTTGTTGGACCTTGTCATCTTCTTCCAATGTCCTCCATAGTTGCGCAGTCCTGTCAAAAAGTTTTGTGACCTTTTTGGCTTCTTTTTCCATCATTTCTATCTGTAGGGTTGTCTGTTGTTACCTTTCAGCTATAACTTCGGGAGGAGTGGTTGGTGTTAATTTTTCCTTAAGTTCCTCAATCTCCTTCTTGTAATATTCGAGCATCTGCGCAATGATTTGAATTTGTTCTTCAACATTGCTCACGGCTTCCTGCGCGTTGTCTAAAATTTTTATGAAGACTTCCTTCAACTTCTGCTCCAATTTATCTTGGCGTTGATTCTCCTCTTATGTCTCCAAATTGACCTACTTTACCACAATTCTAGTGCATCCTTTCAATCTCTAGTGACTTTCAATTCTGTCATATATGCTCTGGCTCATGATTGCACTTCCTGTGTGACACTGACTTTTAGCTTGTACAATGCCTTTGTTGGTATTTTAGCCAATACCAACTGTACATGCGTTAGGTCTTTAAGTGGTGTTTGTGCTATGGTCTCCTCGACCTGCAGCATTTATGTTGTTATATAGAAGCTAGGACTTTCTTGCGCTACGAGTTGGATTATGTCTTCCTCGTTCTGCGCGGTTTTGTCCCCTTCTTCCGTCGCTCGGGGGATTGGTTATGCTCCCCTCTTATATTTGGGATGTGTGTATCAGTTCCAGGACCTGCTTAATATTGTCCAACTCGTTCCTTATCCTCCCTCTTTGGTTCTCGGCCTCCTCATACTCTTTCGTTGCGCGGTCCTGCACCCTCTCTGTGAATATATCAACATCATCTTTGGTGATTGTGTATTCCAAGATTTTTTTGTGGGCCTTGGCCTTCTTGTGCGACCCACCTGTATGTATGATCATCCATTTGGGTGGCCATTTCTCTTGCAGATTAGTTGTCGACGGGGTTCCCTGTGTCATTGTGTCCCCCCTTCCTTATTCCTCCTACGCGGGGGCATTGTCCTTCTTTCCTATATGCATGTCCTTGTCTGGGGCGATGCCCTTCTTCTGTTGTGTTTTCCTTGGACTAGGCTTCATTTGATGTGTTGGTTTCTTGGTCGTGGTGCTTCCCCCTGCAGATGTCTTGGATTACCTTGCTTCCACTTCTTTCCCTTTGGGCATGTCCTTGGCGATGACTGAGATCTTCTAGTCATCTTTCCAGTCTTTTATTTCCCATTCAACTTCCTCTACGTTGATGCAGAATTGAATTTGTAGCCATTCTTTGTTTGGATCCTTGCACGCTTGGATCCACATATCGTGTCACGTGGCCTTAAAGTCGGTTATCCCCTCGGGAGCTATTCTCCACGTATTGGCTATATTCTCTTGCATGTCATTGAAATATTGAGAAAAAGTGTTGGCATTACCACTTCTCCTCTTTGGATTTGAAGTGCTTCCCAATGATGTGTATCATGTTGCGTGACATCATCCTACTCTATCATAGAAATATGAGTAGGTGGAATATTTCCATCCAATTAGCGTTATCAGTATGATGAGCCAAGAGTAGTGGAATTTGGTTCCCAAGTCATGTGCATCATTGCAGTTGTCTAGGAACAAATTCAATAAGTATGGGGCCTAGTTGAGCATGGTGTCGTTTGTGCACTGCGTTGCCGCAACGACAACTCATGCGGGGACCTCCTCCTTGCAACATTTTCGAAGGAGTTTGCATGCCATCAATTTTTTTTCCATCCTGGTGGCTACGTCACTGATCTATTTTATGATAATGCCATGCGAGCCCTTTTATGTCCCATAATTTTTCTTCATCTCTTCAGCGAGTGCCTTTTCCTTGGTTTTATCATCCATGTACTGCACAGGCTTCTCACCATCTTATGGTAGTCCTGTGATGAACAAAAAATTTTCGACATCGATGGAGACTGGTTCGTCCAACCATAAAAATCCTCCATGGAGGACTGGCAGTAACTACTTGACGTAGTTTTTCATGTCTTTCCCCCTTCCAAAGTGAGGAATCTCCAGCAAATCAAGAATCCATGTATTTGTCAAGCCTTCCACCGACTGCTTTGGCTGCAACACTGGATCTCTTAACAGCCCTATGTCCAGGCTCTCCATATACGCCCGTTGTGCAAATTCTGGGAACTTGTTGGTGTCAGACATGTCATGGTATGTGTACCGTAACCTTTCAACACAACCTAGTAAACTTGGTGTGGCCTACACCCCATATAGAATGCATGACAAAACGATTGAGGCATTGGGTTGCTTGTGCAGGGACCACACGATGGGTTTTTCCCTTTTTCTGTGTTGGCGTGCTAGATGTCCCAGCTTCTGGTTCTCTTTCTTCCTAGCCCAAATCAGGTTGCCTCATGATATCTTCGAGTTGCACTTCCTCCTATTGTGCGTACCACACCATAGGTTGACCTTGGCCCATCAGATTTTGTCATTTCACTGTCAACGCCATTTGTTTTGTGGGTTGCTTCTGCTCTGGAAGGTTGTTGTGGGTTGTCTATTGTTAATGGATCCTGGCCCCGTGCACTATCATGTGAATCGATGTCCATCCTGACCATCGTCAGGGCCTGCCCCTCTTCCTCTACCAATGTGGTGCTCACTATTTTGGTCTGTGGAGAGGGAATTTTGTCGACATCGACGATTCCCTCTGTTTGTGTGAATGCATGTTCTACCTCTGCAGTTTCCTGTGGCTATTGTGTGTTTTTCTAGGTGCGTCGACCTTTGGAGGTGCCATTGTGGGTACCTCTTCCTTTTCCGGTTGAACTTCGACTGCTACGATCTCAGAACTCACCTATTCACCACCTATCTTCGTGCTCCTTAGCTTCGTGGGTATGTAAATTCACAATACATATTGTTTAACCCACGTTTTATTTATATACGAGGTGTCATAATTTCCCTGAATCTTCTCGGAGACGCTTCTTTGATGGTCATAAATGTGTTAAATCTTGTCGATCACACTTCATTAAGTTTCATAAATGCTCAATTCGTGCCTTTTTACCCCGACAACTGTTTTTTTTTTTTTTCGACCATTGGCCCATTTTCTGGTGTATTGTAACTTTTTGATGCGTCGTACGTTTTTGTTGTGACTTTTACCTTGGTGCATTATGTTTGCTTCCTATCAGCCATCTTTTGTGTGTGGTCACTATTGACGCTTAAAAACACAATGATGAATACTATGCTCGCAAATGATTGCCAAGATTTATTATTTAACTATATTAATAATAAACTAGTAGGTGGGACCCCCTTGTTAGACTTACGGTGCTATGGTGGATATGTTGCACATATATTTTGTTTGCCTATGTGATGGTACCAACACAGTCTTCTACAATTCATTTGTTTCAAATCATGGTTTAAAATGTTGTGGTAACATCTAGTGGTTGGGTATTAAAACCTGGCGCTAAATATATTTGATAAGCTCTCACAGAATATGTTAAGGTTTCCCTGTGGATGAGAGAATTGTTATCCAATTTTGGTTTTGATATAGTATTAAACATGGCATTAAATGGTTTGGATGATCTTTGATAGAAGTTAATAATTCTACCCTTTTGGATTAAATAATTATATTCAAGTTTTAATGTTGTGTATTATTATGAAAAAGATGGGTGCTCTGAACCCTTGCTACTATGGTTATGCGCCTTGTTTGAGTTTCTTAAATGGTTGCACATTGGGTTATGTTCCTAGCACATTGTTATTTTAAATAAGTTTGACATTACCAAGGGGTGGTGCACTTTGCAAAAGTGATATGGCAATGGATATTTGGTTGATTAATGGTATAGTGCTATGGTGAATTGGTTTGGCTCGTACTTTGAATTGAATGAAGTTGGAAGGGAGAAGAGATGTGCATTTACTGCACGTCACTCAAACTCCCCTCGAGCTCGTCACCCTAGTCATTCTTGCATTTTGTTTTGGTTCTGGTAGTTGTTGTTGCTCCGCCTTGTTCGGTCGTGAAGGAGATATACAATCTTGTTTTTCCTCGCGCATGCTTTTCCAAGTATGGGTTTTCTTACTCTTCCATCCATGATAGTTACTTTGCCCCTTGAATCAATTTTTGGCTTTGGTTTCTCGCGGTCTGTGTGATTCTTAAGTTGTTATGATACTTTTGAACTGTGTATTGGTGTTTTCGGCCTTAGTTTATTATGGTGGTTGTTTTGTACTGTTGGCACTCTTAAAACAATGGTCACACTCTTATTACTGTATGTAATCCTTTGCATAGAATTGTTGAATAAAATTTGCAGTGGAGCTTGCTCGGTTATGGCTTGGGTTTTGGGTTTGGCCTCTTTGTTGAAATTGATTATCATGGTTTTCCCAAGCTATGATATTTGCAATTACCCTACCTATGGATTGAAAATACAGGTCATTGTGATCAAGTTTTCTCACACCATGTTCGTCTCTGTGGCTAGTGTACACACATTATTTTGACCCTGTGGTTTTAATGAGAACTGGTGAAAGATTAAAGTGTTTCGTGTCTTGTCTTGGAAAAACCTTGAGTTGTTAGTTTCTTACTATAACCTCACCACTTCCTGGTAAACATTACACAATATGAATTTAACGCACCCAGAAGTTGATGGAAGTATTATGCATGCTTTTTTGTTTCATGTTGGAAATGGTTGTCTATTATTTTGGAAACCCTTACAGTCGATAGCTTTGTTACATATTAATTTTATGTGGTAAATTGTGATAGGGCATGATCTTTCTGCGCTATTAAAATACCAAACCCTCTTGTCAAACCACCTATTCATACCTTCCACTTGTTGTCTTAAACCCTAAATATTACATTGATATCGTTTTACTCAAGTTTGATGGTTGATGAGAGAACTGTGTGGTCTTGGTTACTTGGGCACAATTTTGTTGAGTTCCTTGTTTGACAATTTTGGAAGAAGTCTGTACACACTTATTTATTTGAATCTTGGGCTCGAAGTATTGAATGTTATTTGGTTCAATCGTTATGTTGATTGTATTAAAAGGGACACCTATGTGTGAATTGTTTGAGGCCCGAATAAGAGTTATAATGTCTAGTTTGATTGTGTTGAAAAATGTTGAAATAAATGATGGATATAAATGGTTGTAAACATTGTGTGTGTTTCTGTTGGTTTTAAAGGATTCAACATTAGAGTTAATGTATGGTTGTGGCTCAAAGGTTATTGTGGTTTCTTATAGAGATTGCAATGTTGTTTGTTATGACAGTCATATAATGATTATATGGATACAATGGATGCTTTAATTAAATAATTTTAGGCATAAAGATTATTGTTTGGGATCCAGCAAGCAATTTGTCAACGAAAGTAATAGTTTAAATTATTGTTTTGAAAAGGTGAACACTGTTAACTTTTAAGGTATGTACAAATATATGTTTTTATTGCATGGTTTGATTTATTTTCAATTGAACAGTATCCATATTATTTCCCTGTCATTCTATGACTTTTCGCTCATTATTTTCCTCTCATAATCCCAATTTCACTTATTGCATCCCTATTCTGTGAAATAAATTTAAAAAGGAAAAGTCTATGTAAAAGCGACAAAGGGATAACACAACAATGGCTGGAAACTGATATTTTGGTATTTTATTACACAATAAATTGTTTGATTGATTGTTGAACGGTATTCGTGTATTAATCCCCTATCATTATACCACTTTTCGTTAATTACACTCCCTCCATATGTCCCATGAACCCTATCACCCCCTGTTCACTTGGAAATTAATAAATGGTTTGTTATGGATGGATTTGCATGTATCTCATGTCAATTCTTGAGCCAATTTTTTATTCATGTAGGCAGAGTGTCATGTATGGTTTATCAAGAGCTTCATTATTGATGAATTGTTGCTACAAGATGAACTTTTCCAGTAGGGGCAACAATGGTAGAAATAATAGGGGCAGGGGAAATTGGAACCGAGGTCCTAGAAGGCCTAGATTTTCCATCCATTTTGATGTTGATCCCTAAGAATTGAACCAGTTGTTCCAAGTTGGATTATTTAACTGGATTGGTCATCAAATAGTGCACCCTCAGCTAGAAAAACCTCCTTTCCATCCCTAGAACATCCCTATCATTCATGTTCCTCCACATGTGCCATTGCAACTGGAAGTCCCCGCAAATGATGGATGGCAAGAGATTGTCAACCTGGTTGTTTATCACTATCATGGTTGGCCCAATATGTCATTACCTCTCCCACCACCTGTCAATCCCAATGTCCAGATTTCCCGTGTTGATTCACCTATTCAATCTTCACATGCTAGTAAGAGACTAAAAACTGATGTTTCCCAACCTGTGCAAGATAAAGGAAAAGCAGTTGCCTCTCCTTTTCCCTCCAATGATTCCTCAAAATATGTGTCTTCCCGCATGCATTTGAAGGAGGATTGTTCCCATCTAATCAATGAAATACAGCCTCAAGGGTCTAACCAACTACGAGCTACTTCCAAGAAATCAAAGGGAAACAACAATGAAAAAAGAAAAATTCCCTCCGATAGTGGCAAGTATGGTTTTTAGATTATGTGTTTTTATGATTTGAGTTGATGAAGACAATGCTAGTGGTTCTCAGAATGTTTGGACAACAAACTCAGTTTTGGTATTTTGTGGATAATGTGGATATTTATATATTTTTTGGATATGATATAAATTATTTATGATATTTAAATATCCACTTTGGAGGATATTTAAGGGAGCTACAAGGGTGGCATGTGGTTAAATTGATTATCCTTTTTGTGTTATATTTTATGATTTGAAAAGAAGAAATGATGGGAGTCACAAGGGGTCCCACCTACCTAGTTATTATTAATTAAATACCCTTAACTATATTATTATTATTTACTTCTCCTAAACTAATTATTTAAGTCAAACTAACTTAACTAAAGAAAGTAGTTGAACTATTTAAACTTATTTGGAAAGAATAAAAGTTGAACGAGAAGAAGAGACAAAGGGATAATAGAAGGAGAAAACAAGACTAAGGTTTTCTCTTTTGGTTTCATGAGATAATTTCAGTTTTCATTCATTCTTGAGTTTATTCAAGGCCTAATTCGTTTTTTGACAACAGTGTCTTATTGTAGACAACAAGGTTCAATATTGAACCAAACTTTTCAAACGCTTGTTTTAGAGGTGTTGATTCATCCTTTATAGTCTGTGTATTCTTGTTTGTTTGTGAATTAAGTTTCATAGTTGATAAAGGATATCTTGCAGAGTCAAATTGGTAATAGTATGTGGCAAGCTGATCCAGATTATAAATTTCAGTTTTACTTTATTGTCAGAGTATTTTTGTATGGTGTTCATTGGGGATCTCTAAATCAGACTTTGGTCCATGCCCTCACAGGGGTTTTGTAAAAAGAAAAACACTTTGGATATCTCAGATTAAAATAAATCAGATTGCTATTATGTCTCATATATGTGTATTTATGACTTGGTTACTTTTTGATCTCCATGTTTACTTTCTATAATCTATGTACATTTCAAAAACTTATATAAACTTTATTTTATATTGCATCATTCTTTTCATTAATAAATTAGCCTCAATCCTAGTAATTAATACTTACGGATTGGGAGAATATTTTTTAGGTTATAAAACCCAGGGTGATATTCCCGACTATCTTGTCCTAGCCGGGCAAGATTCGAAAATGATTGAGTAAGGTAATTCATACTTTTTCCTCAACAATCACTTCTTCTTCTTTTTTCGCATTGATGTCTCGGTATTTTTTATTTTTCCTCTTTTTCTACTTTTGTCTTCCTTTTATTCTTTTTTCTCTACTTTTGTCTTCCTTTTTCTTATTTTTCTACTTTTTATTTCTTTTTATTATTTGTTTGTCCTAATATCTACTATAGTACACTATTTACATGACTTTCTTACTGCGCTATAACTTTTAAGGGTTAGTAGGCCGATTGTCCCTGTACAGTTTTAGACGACTACTGTTAATAATGCCTTTCAGTTATGTTCTTCCCAATTCTTTTAGTTGTAAAGATCCCCCATCTGTGACAGTATTTACTTCATATGGCCCTAGCCAATGCACTCTAAACTTACAAGGGTGTTGCAAAAATTTGTTGTCATAGAGAAAAACTAAGTCTCCCTCCTTAAAGCTCTTCTTTTTAATATGTCTGTCATGCCATAATTTGTCCCTTGCTTTCTGTACTTCTTGGTGAAATACAACCAAAATCATGTCATTTTCCATTTCCATTAGTTGGCTTAGCCTCTCCTGTACTGCGTCTCTTTCTGTCATGTTGGTAATTGTTGCTACGTGCAGACGGGGTACCAAAAATTCTAATGGCACCACTTCTTCCTGTCCATACATCAATCTGAATGGTGTTTGTCCTGACAATTTATTGTATGTGGTCACGCATGTCCATAGTAATGCTAGTATTTTCAAGTCCCAATCATCCCTGTTAACATTGAAAATCTTAGTCAATGCATTTTCCAAAATCTTATTGAAAGCTTCTACTGGTCCATTTGCATGAGGATGATATGGTGTACTCTTCTAGTGATAAATTTCAAACTCTTCATTCATCGCCCTGATGGTATTGTTAATAAAATGAGTGCCTTATTCACTCATAAATATCCTGGGACATCCAAATTTGGTGATCACTTGCTCAAACAACAAGTGTGTTGTTTTATCTGCGCTACAATCTTTGACTGGTGTTGCTTCTACCCATATGGTTAAGTATTCATTCGCAATAATGATATATCTAGCTCCTGACCTTTTTGGTGGTGGATTAATGGGTCCAACAAAGTATATTTCCCATTTTTTAAATACTTGCATAGTTACCTGTGGAATTAGGGGCATCTCATCCCTTTTATTGGGTTTTCCAACCCTCTGACAAACATCACAGTTATGGAAATATTCCTTGGCATCTTTATGGACTATTGACCACCATAATCCTGCACGTAATACCTTCTACGTAGTGGCTCTGCCTACATAGTTTCCTCCAGCTATACCTTCATGAACTTCTTCCAAAATTTTGGGTTGTTCATGTTCCAACACACACTTTCTCTAAATATTATTTGCACCCATCTTGTATAAATGACTTGCAATGAGTTGATAGTCTGCAACTCTGACTACTAGGTTTTTCTTTTGCGCAGTGCTAAAGTCTTTTGGTGCAAGCCCTATACTTAAATATTCAATAATATTAACAAAGTATTCATCAACTATGTGTATTGAAAATAACCGTGCATTAGGGAAGTTATATTCCAAATTAGTAAGTTATTTTCCATTGGTTACCCTTGACAGGTAATCGGGTCTTGCATTCAGCTTCTCTAGTTTTACTATTACTTTGAAATCGACTTGTTGGAATAATAATAGCCATCTATGGATCCCCCCCCAAAAAAACTGGCTTATTGACTAGATATTTGAGGGAAGAATGGTTTGTGAACATTTTAAAGTGCTTTCCTAGTAAATAGTGCTTGAATTTTTGAAGTGCATATACCATAGCTAGGCCTTCTCTTTATGTGGGGTTGTAATTATGCTCATATTCTGACAACTTTTTTATTGCAAAGGCTATATGATGGTCTAAGTCCCTTGTTGATATTATGGTAGTTGCGGGAGGTATTTACCTCCACGTGTAAACCTGACGAGAATAGAATACTCTAGAAAGAAAGAAGAAACCCTAATGAGTTGGCTAATAACCCTAGAAGACATGTCGTCTCAAGAAGATAATTTATATTAGGTTATTAGCCTCCAAGAGAAGAAGTCATCCAGAAGAATTAATATATACTGAACAGACAGATACCCAGAATGAGAAGTCGGCCCAGGCAGTTAGCCAGAATTAGTATAAATACAGGAGGCCAATTCTCATTCTGGCAGGCAGTCTTAGAATTGCAGAGCAACAACTTGTGCACACTACAGTTCCCAGTCTTATGCGCAAGTTTGAGGAGAGTTGTCATTACAGATGTTGCATCTAGTAGATAACGTTTGGCTTGGACTATCTCTTGGTTAGGGTTTGGACTATATGATCAGCTCTTGTTGATGCATTATCCTTGGGAAAAGGTGCACTACCCTTTGTTTGGTTATCTAGCCTAGGGTTTGCTTCCGGAATGATTCTTTGTCAAGGTTAAGGTGCTCGGAGGGTGGATTCGGCCTATGGTTGGGTGACAATAGTATTTTCAATGGTAAAACAAGCACATCCATTATATTCTAACAGGTTATGGACCCACACCTCCTTCATTCGGTCTAACTACTGGAAGGAAACATAGCCGTAAGGATATTAAGCTCGTTGAAAAACTGTCGCTAGGGTTTCTAGAAGGAGCAATGACCATAGCATTGTCGTTAGGGTTACTAGCAGGTGCAATTGCAGAAACCCTAATCCTCTTGTTGAGGCACCTTAAATGAAGGGATTGACCTAATCTCTGGATAGATCAATGCACCCTAGCCTAGTATAGCTCCTGGTACTCTCAGAAAACCATGACGTGAAGTTTGAGATTTTGGTCAAATCTAGGGTTGACTAAGTCAAAGGAGCCACGACTTACTCTATGAAGTTAGAGAACAAGTTAGATGGATATTCTAACTTCAGAACATGGAAGACAAGGATTGATCTCATCCTTGCCAAGAATAAAGTGTTGGATATCGTGAAAGGAAAGATTGTGAAACCAGAGTTTGAAGAAGGGAAAGAGAAGGAATCGTAGAACGTTGCATCTATGGAGAAGTTCAAAGACGGTGACATCAATGTCATGAGTATCATAGTGGATTCTATAAAAGACCACTTGATACCCTACATCTCCCATCTTGACTCATCGAAGAAGATGTACGATTCCCTAACAAACCTCTTCTCAGTCAGAAACATTGGACAAGTAATGAGTCTGAAGAATGAGCTTCATGACATGAAGATGAATGATGATGACAACATAACATCATACTTTGTTTGAATCTCTCAGTAAAGAGATCAACTACAAGCTATTGAAGAGATCATTTCAGAGAAGGAATTGGTAAACATAGTACTCAATGGTCTTCCCAAGACATAGGATGCATTTTCCACAAGCATGAACACAAGGAAGGAGTGTCCTACATTTGAAGAACTTTGGACTTGCTGTGCTCAAGAAGAATCCAAGATCAGTGCAAAAGAGAAACCGCAAAAGAAGTACGATGATCAAGCCTTCACAACAATATTCAAGAATTTCAGGAACAAAAGGAAGTTTGGTTCAAGGAGGAAGCCAAATAAAGAGAAAGACATTTCAGAAGTACAATGCTTCAATTGTCGAAAGTATGGTCACTACAAGAATCATTGTCTCAAGCTAAAGAAAAGGAAGGAGAAAAATGAAGCATCAGTTGCCGAAGAAAAGGAACCCACAAAGAAGACTAAGCAGGATGAAAGAGACTTCTTCTTCTGAAGGTAAAAATACTCTTCTTAGTTCTTGTACATATCTTGTTTGTATAAGTCTTTGTACATATCTTGTATATCTATCTCTTAAAAATATTTTCCAAGAAGAACTATATCTATGGAAGAAAAACAAGATAAGGATTGCTATCACTATACAAGAAAGGATGAAATATATCAAACAAATCTTGTGGAAGATATTACAAGATAAGCCGAAATCAGAATCAATCTTGAAGAAACCTAGAAGAAAGAAGTCAACAATCAAGAGAAAATTGGAGAAAGACTTATGACGCTTTGCAGAATACAATAAGGATGCAGACGGAAACGTGGACTCTCCTAGATGGAGGGAGTCGATTATATATCACCATAAAGAAGAGCATGTATTCATGCATGAAGCAAGGATTAGGAGGGAGCTAATCCTACGATCCATTGAAGATGATGAAGTATATATCCATGGTAGCAAACATGAAAAGTAGTACGTGTTCAGTTCGACCTTAGAAGAAGTCTTCTTCGAAGAAAAGCCTTAAAGTATCCCTGGTTGTCCATTCACATCCATGATCCTATGATGAAAGGAAAAAGTGGAATCTTTAGGGCATTGAATCTATAAGAAACTCCATGGACCCAAGAGTTAAAGAAAAACATAAAGAATAACATGAAGATTCCAAGAAAGAAAGAGAAGCAAGAACAACCAGTCATTGTATCAAGAATCACAAGATTACTAGTCTGATATGAACTCACTAAAAGAAATCAAGCAAAGGAACTGAAAGTTGTGATGAAGAACAGTGTATGGAAGACTTATGAATGAAGGCATTGCGAGATCTAGAACTAGAGGTTCTCCTAGATGGAGGGAGAAGACTATGATGATTACCTGTTCCAGTAAACCAGACATATCTCTACATGAGTCATTATATCATCCGCAACATCCATGAGTTGGAATTCTACATCAGATAAATTCAAAGACTGTTCTCCAGAGCAATTAAACAAAGAGCATATGAAGAACAACCTCAAGACTTTGAGGCATTCCAGAAATAGACCCTTGTATGCAAATGGAAAAATATAACTTGGTGAAGAACCTCCAGTGCACAGCAAAAGCGTTGTGAAGATTTTCTATTTAACAGAGATATTGTATCAAGATGATTGTTGAGTATATCAGATCTCATGATGAAAGAAGAAGTGCCACGTGGATATGTTCCAATGTTCCAAACAATGATATACTTTATTGATCAGAGCTACATGAAGCCTTCAGAGAAAAACCATTGTTCCAGACCAAAGTACATTTGAAATCGAGCATCACATTATCCGTGATGAAGTCCAGAAAGGAGAAAGTAGTTCTCCAATACATATCTCCACAGATGATCAGATAAGAAAACATTTTGGTAAAGCTTCTATCCAAGATGAAAGAGTTTGCGTACTCAAGCTGGAGCTCATGGAGATGACTTCCTTATTGAAAAAGGAAGAGATGACTCCCAGTTTTGGAGGGAGCACTGATATGTATTGATTTATGGACAATCATTTTTTTGTTCGAAAAATGGTCTAGGATGAGTAGTTTCCTTTCCAGTTCGGAAAGTGGATTGAGATTTCTGACGGATAGACATTTTCCAGTTCGGAAAATGGTCCAGATTGCTGATGTACCATAGACAACAAATTCCCATTGTGGTTAACATGGGGAGTGGTCTAGGGAAGTCTCTCTTCTTGAGGGTTACTCAAGAAGACTGGCCCGCCTCACCGGACAACGATTTCTTATTGTGGTTAACATGAGGAATGGTTTGTTTTGGAGGTTGGTACAGGACAATCTTTTATTCTTGTGGTTAACAAGGGAAATGGTCTGGAAATTCATTCCTTAGGGTGTATTCATTCTCTCCAGGTTGCACTTTGTTTAGTGCTGGAGGAATGGCCCAGGGTGGGGAATGGTCCAGGCTCAACAATCAGGGATAGGCATTCCTTAGGGAAGATTCATTCTCTCCAGGTTACACTTTGTTTAGTGTTGGAGGAATGGTCCAGGGTGGGGAATAGTCCAGGCTTAGAAATCAGGACAATTATTCTTCCTTGCTTGAGAAGAATAGTCCAGATAGCTCATCATTAATGTCTTACCTTTTGAGGGCAGATGCTCTTCCAAGATCTCACAGATGTGAGTGGAAGAATGGCCCATATGATTCAGTTTATATCATAACATTGTTTCTATGCAGGTTGATATCAGATGATTGTTATGAAGATTGTATGACAATAGATATATACTACTGTGGTGGATGTGTTCCACTGTTTGATCAAGTACTTGTGTGTTACTTGGTGTGGTAGTGTACCACTGGATTGTATTTATGGATAGACATAGTTGATTTCTATTTTATTTCGATTGCCTTGAAGACTATCAACAGTATTGGAAATGATTATCAGCTAGATGGATGATCAAAGAACAAAGATTTCCCAGATGAAAAATGGTTCAGAACATTTACTCTTCTAGGACATATGTCCATACTAGAAGAATGGCTCTTGTATCACTCTGTGGCATGAGTGACTTATCCAACATCATGTCTAATTACTCATATGGAGTATGGTTTCGAGAGATGATACGACTGATGGTGATGATGGTGCTCATGATCTAGTCATGAGATAGTATATGTTGATGCTACCGGGTTAATGGTATGTTCGTTCTCAAAACCATTACCTGTAATACCTCCCTATCTAGGAGGGAGTGTTGATATTATGGTAGATGCGGGAGGTATTTACCTCCATGTGTAAACCCGATGAGAATAGAATACTACGAAAAGAAAGAAGAAACCCTAATGAGTTGGCTAATAACCCTAGAAGACATGTCGGCTCAAGAGGATAATTTATATTAGGTTATTAGCCTCCAAGAGAAGAAATCGTCCAAAATAATTAATATATATTGAACAGACAGATACCCAGAATGAGAATTCGGCCCAGGCAGTTAGCCAAAATTAGTATAAATACAGGAGGCCAGTTCTCATTCTAGCAGGCAATGTCATAATTACAGAGCAACAACTTGTGTGCACTGCAGTGCCTAGTCTCGTGCACAAGTTTGAGGAGAGTTGCCATTGCAGCTGCTGCAACTAGCAGATCACGTTTGGCTTGGACTATCTCTTGGTTAGGGTTTGGACTATTTGATCAGCTCTTGTTGATGCACTATTCTTGGGAAAAGGTGCATTACCCTTTGTTTGGCTATCTAGCCTAGGGTTTGCTTCCGAAATGATTCTCTGTGAAGGTTAAGGTGCTCGGAGGGTGGCTTCGGCCTATGGTTGGGTGAAAATAGTATTGTTAATGGTAAAATGAGCACATCCATTATATTCTAACATCCCTTGCTCATGGCTGCTCCAGAATTGCTCCAAGTGTTATAACTGATGCATCTACATGCACATGAAATGTCTTTTCTCAATTTGGAAATACTAATATAGGTGTTGTCACCATATTTTCCTTTAAAGTGTCCAACCCTTGTTGACAACCCTCATTCCACTGAAATATGGTGTCTTTCTTTAACAATTTTTCCATTGGTGCAGTAATCTCTACATACCCCTTTATAAACTTCTTGTTATAGCCTGTATGTCCCAATGTTTCTCTTAACTGACGCACTAATTTTGGTGGTGGTAAATTTACAATGACTGCGATCTTAGAAGGGTCCACTAGTAAAACTTTTTTACACACTATGTGTCCCAACAATATCCCAAAAGGTGTATCAAAAATGCATTTCTTGATGTTTAATGATATTTGGCATTGTTTGCATCTTTCCAACATGAGTCTTAACAATTCTACATGGTTCTTTAACATAATATATACATTATAGTCATCCATATATACTTCTAGAAACTAATGTATGAATTCCTTAAAAGAAGTTATGACTACTCTTGAAAATATGGTTGGTGCATTCTTCAGTCCAAATGGCATGATTGTATATTGATAGGATCCTCATTCTGTAGCAAAAGTAGTCTTATACATGTCCTTTGGAGCTATTTTGATATGATGGTAACCTGAGAATCCATATGTAAATGAATATGCTTCTTGTCCTCCCACATTCTCTAAGACTTCATCTGTAATATGGGTAGGTAAAGGGTCGTGTAAGAAATCATCATTGAGTTTCCTTAGATCTACACAAATCCTTATCCCCCCTTGTTTCTTTTCTTGGACTACCATAGGATTGATCCATTCAGATTCCTCCATTGGTTCTATGATACCAACTTCCAACATTCGGTCAATTTATGCTTCCACTTTCTGCTTATACATTGGATTCATTTTGTATGGTCTTTTCCTGATAGGTCTAGCCTCAGGTTTGAGGGGTATCTTCATCTCACCTAGCTCCCCTACTATTCATTTCATCTCTGTAAAGGTCATTGGAAACATGTCACTATATCCGCACAGTAACTTTGTTATTATTTCTAATGTTTGCTTATCCCAATAGTTTCCAATACTTTCCATTTTAGGATTGTCATTCATCCCAATGTTGACTTTCTTAACTTTGATTGGTGCAGAAATTATTCGGACTCTAGAGATGGACCTCCCACCTCTCTCTCTCCTTCAATCTCTGTAATCTGAATGTTGTGTGGGTCATCTTCATCTGGTGCTTCTTCTTCGACATGATAGCATGAGAGTAAGTCTTTGACTGTCTTTCTATTCCATTGTTGATATTCTGTCATGATTTCAACCTCTGGTTCATCAATAAATATCACTCCCATATATCAATGTTGGGGTTCTCATGTTCAAATGAGAAATTTACTACAAAATTTTGTTGTAATATTGTCCATTTTGTAGTGCCTCTTCACATCTCCTAGTCTATATACTAGTTCCATGGAATCCCTTCTAATGTATGGATAAAGTGATGAGGCCATTCCTCTGGTGGTGTCATCCTCCATTGTATCATGCACTTATCCAATTGTTCCATGGATGTTCCTTGCCCATCATACCTATGCATTTTATTGCTCCCCTTTTTTGTGTAAAATATAATGCACAATAATTGTTTACACTCATACTAGTCATGAATCGTTTCTTTGTGCACCCCCCACCATCTTCCAGGTGTTTCCTTGAGTGTAATATCTAGGGATAATAGCCTCTGATTTTCTAACACTTCCTCTTCATATTTTGTCAAAAATTCCTCTAAGTCATTTAACCCTTTACCAACCCATCTTACTACGTGATCTATTCTTGCGCACCTCCTTGTGGAAACTTTATGTAATCGTTGTTGTCGGTTCTCCAAACCTGTGTCTGAGTCATAAGAACATGATGTAATGCTTCTCCAGTTGATTACCCCATCTTCACTTGGGTTAACATAATCCTCTTCTCGTATGGTGGTTCTGTACAACTGATTTATTTCTTCCATATCTAAACATGTGGCCTATACAAACATGTATCCTTCTAAAGGATCCAATGGTGCAATGACTCTATATTCGCCTGATTCAAAATTCATTTTTCTTATCTTTAGGTTGATTATATCCTAGTTATCAACTGCCCAATCCAATCCAAGCAATGTTGGGTAAGGTGTTGTACCATCTACTATCTCTATTACTTCATAATATGCCATAGTGTGCACTCCATCCAAATCTACTGTCACACCTTTAATCCTTCCAATTGACAACACTTTGTGTTGATTTTCTAATTTCAACTGGACATGTGAATAGCCTAGTGTGGGTTTTCCCATACACTGTCATGTCTTCTTAGGTAAGACATTTACTTCAGATCCTAAGTCCAATATAATATCTCCCATGTTGAAATCCCCAATATTATCATTTAGTCTGAATTATCTACTTGCCCTTCTTCTTGTATGAAGATGATTGATTGCTTTTTGTTCTAACTTCCCTTCTACCTCTGTGTTGCATCTTTCTAGCATATTTTGTAAGACCTTAACAATTGATGGATCCTTCAATAACTTATCACAGGATTGTAGAAAAGTCGTTATGGTACTTACTTTCTTCTAAAGGTTGTCCTTCATTGGTATGGTCCATTGAGGAGGGCATATCGTACATTGGTGAGTTCTTAGTTTGATGTGTGGCTTATGTAGATGCAACATTTTTCTTAAGAAACTCATGTCTGTCCTCCTTAAATATTTCCTTTTCTTTTCGTGCGTCAAACCTCTTCTGTGGATCAATATTCTTCTTAACCCATTGGTGTTGCACTGGATCTTCTTTGGTTGCATCGGTTCATGTCTTGGCTCCTCCTCGAGTGACTATATTGATGTTTCTCCTATCATCCCTAGCTTTTGCAAAGATCCACTGGATATTTTGGTTGTTCAGTTTCCTTTTTTCTTGGATCTTTCCTAAGAGTGTTGGGCATTCTTCTATGTCATGGTCTGTTGCGTGACAATACATACATGTCGCTAGTGGAAGTGGACAATCCCTTGCATAATGTCCTAGTTTTTGACAGTTGTGTCACACTACTAGTCCTTTGTCTTGTCCAAATCCTCCTATACCTCGTCCTCCACCTCTGTATCCACATTGATCTCCTCATGGTGCGTTGTAGTGAGGTACCTTCTTATATTGTGCAGGGTTAGCATTATTGTATTGCGGTTGCGCATTGTTGTACTATTGTTGCGCATTATTGTATGGTGGTGGTACCTAGTTGAACTGAGGTGCAACTTGTCTTGTCATAATTTCTTCTTGCACCCTATAAGTATCTAAATTTATTTCTCTTATCAACTCCATCGTCCTATAATCCTTATCATCATGACCCATTTATTTGCAAAAAATGCAATATGAACTTTTGGGTATTGTCTTATACTTTTGCATCATTGGAAAATGATATGGATCATGCTCATGCATTTTAAAAATATTTCACCATGGTCCTCCTGTTGGAAATGGATTTGGTACTCATGTTTCCATATATTGTGCGAAAGTTGGACATTCATTCTTATGGTGTCCTTTTTTCCTGCATAGGGTACACCAAACAACTTCTCTTTTATCTTTTCCCTTATTCTAGTTAAGTTGAAATGTTATATTCTTCAGATCCTCCTTCAACTCCTCTATTGTTGGATCTGTCTTCTAATATTGGTTCTCTTCTAGTTGTAAGGATTCATGCAGAGCCTCTGCTAGAGTTTGGAACTTCTGTTGTCTTAATGGGTATTTCAAGTGTGGTAATAGTGATTTCACAAATAAGCACCTATGTTGCATGTCAGTAATTGCATATTTCAACTTACCTTTCAGATGTTTGAACCTTTGATCAATCTCCCAAACAGTCTCACCTGGTTTTTTCCTGATTTCAATCATTTCATTCATGTACTAGTCTTCTGAGTTGGGCTTCTAAAAATTGTTTATCGGTAGTTTTTTCACGTCTTCAATAGTCTTTGTTACTCCTGGTGGACTATTTACATCTAGGCTCATGTACCAATCCAATGTGCATTCTCTTAGTGTGATAGCTAACTACATGAGTTTTGTATCCTCATATGTGATCTTATTTGCTTCCCATATCTTCTCACGAATGAATAAGTGTTTTTCAGGGTCCTCTGATGCCTCTCCCCAAAATTCTGGAATATGATCGTGGGATCATGTCCTGCCATTTTGAACTGCGTTGAACTACTTCCTTCGTGCGGTGTTGATAATTGATTGTTACTTCTTGAACTAGTTGCCCCAGTTGATACTCCTTGATTGGATCCCTATCCTGTTGCTTTTATTCCACTAAAATTAGGTTGTCTAAACATTGGTATTATTTCGGGTGTATTGGTCACACATGGGGTTGTATATTCCACACCGACGGTGATCTTGATTGGAGTTTTGTCTTTTGTTCCTAACCTTGGACCTCATGTTTACCTTTCATAAATTGCATGAAGGATTTCCTCAATCTTATCCACAGCCCAGAGATCCTCTATATCTTCTTCATCACTTTCCAAGCCCTCTCTATCGGCTATGGCTCTCTTTTTGTTATTCATTTTATATTGGTAGGGTACCCCATTGCGCGTAT
This sequence comes from Picea engelmannii, assembly GCA_009831015.1. Taxonomy (NCBI): domain Eukaryota; kingdom Viridiplantae; phylum Streptophyta; class Pinopsida; order Pinales; family Pinaceae; genus Picea; species Picea engelmannii. The sequence goes on along the minus strand of ML781478.1, from coordinate 6,729 downwards.
TTCCAGCTTTTTCCATTATCTACTTTATCCAGTCTTCCTTCATCATGATTGGGTCCATGGCCTACTTCTTATTTCCCTTATCCATCTCTTCCTCCATTTCTCAACCTCATGTCAGTGCTTCCCCCTTTCCCCCATGCACACAGGCAAGTTTAGCTATTTGATTCCATGGTAATCACATTTTATCATACAATAAAATCTTGATTGAAGTATACAACGATCTGATGTACCTACCTCTGGGTCCTTTTATAAAATCCTTCTCTATTGTGGTGTAAGACTTCGTGGTATCTACTACAAATTTGGTAATAATCCCTGCAACAATATTGTCTAACCAAAAATCTACTGCGCGTGTAAATTTTTTATTAACTTGTTGTAACTACGCGATCTCCATAGGATTCCACTCTAATTGTCTAATTTGATTTGTAGGGTGGTTGTCCTTTAACCTCAATAACCACTCCTGCAACGAATGTGGGAAATCACAGAAAAATACTTCATGCAAGTCGCTAAACACGTATTTGTCGAGATTTTTGCGTTGTGCTAACTTACAGTTCCTATTTTCTTTATGCACAAAATAAAGTTCATTTGTTTCCAACCATATTTCGATATCTTCCTTCGTTGGATTCCATGGACTGAACATTCTCTTCTATACTTTCATCCTCCATGTGTTTCTTCCACAGATCTTGTCCACTCAATATCGTGTAGTTCCACCCAACAATGGAACCATTTGTTGGTTTGATTCTCTTTTACTTCTTCTTGGGTTTACCCAGGTTCAGATCTCGACAGGTTTCCAACAAAATCCTTAAAAACTATCGGCCCTCCTGGTACACCAGAAGGAAACGTTATGCACAGGGTGCACAATGCAATCTCACCCGAGACAGATTTTATGGGTGATTGCAATACTCAGGTGTTTGCAGTATAGGAATGAGTGGGGATCTAGGATTGTGTTCTTCCTTCTCTATGCATTATCTTTGTTAGTTATTCAAGTACTTATATTATTTATTCATCTTTAAACCTATGCATGCATGTTGATATAGCTAGTTTAACCATTCATTCATAAACTAATGATCAACAAAAAGTAAACATTTATTAACAATCATATAGAACACAAGGTTTATCGTGGTTCACCCTCTCCTAGGGCTACGCCCACAAACATTTGGCTTCTCTTCTATCGTATTTAATCTGTTGTAAAATCTTGCGCTACACGCATTACATATTTAGTAATACAATCAAGATTGAGGGTAAGAACACTCTATGAGGCAGACTAGATCACACTAGGCTCCTCAGCCTGTGACCTAACCCTCAAAGTCTACCTTACTCGACTCTTATACAAACTTATTACAATAAATAATCCCACAAAGTGATATGAGATCTATCTATCTCACATACACACATATTTTTCCTTAACTGACATATCCCTCTCTTAGACCTCCTAGGTCCTTATTTATATTATTTTACAGGCTTATAGCCGTTAAAATCCTTATCAAAAACCCTAATCCAATCATTGTTAGTATTGTATACCTACACGCCATGTTTCTTTTCCTTCTTTTTCTGCATGTTGCTTTCTTGCCACTTGTTGCGCGTGCTCAAAAATTAGGTCTTCCTTTCAAAAAACAGGTCTTTCCCAAAAACAGATCCTTCTCCAAAAATATGCCTACACCCAGAATAAAATTCCTTCTCAAAATAGGCCTGCACCCAACAAACAACAAGGTGACTTGAGGAATGAACCCTTATGCCACAACTTCAGCTCCAACTCCAGTTCGTAGTCGACCATTGTCTAGCTCGCAATTGAGCATTTGTTTTTTCAAGTTGTTCCTGCTTGATGTCAAACTCTCTCTCCTTATTCTTCCACCCAACCCTCCTCTCCCACATCCCTTCCTCTTCCTCTCTATGTCACTCCCCTCCTCTCAAAAATCCCTCTCATCTCTCCCATTTCTTTCACACCATCATCTCCTACTTCGATATTTTCAACATGAACACAACCCAACCTCTATGTTGTTAGGTACAAAAGCACATAAAATTCATTGCAGGACATAGGATTATGTGGCGAGTGGAACACATATCATGGCAGGGGTAGGTCTACATAGTGGGGAATATGGATCTACCCATCCCATGGTCACCCTCTCTACAAACCTTGTTCTACTAGATTCTTAGTTTTGCACGTTTATGGAACTTTTTGAGCATCTTTGAGTAGAAGTGAGAACTATGTCATCTAGATTCCTAGAGGTGGAATTAGAGAACCCATCTCTTAGAAAATCATTAAATGGAAATCAAGTACTTGATACCCTAAAGCCACCAAATGATGCTTTACATGCATAAATTCTTGATCTAAAAAAACAACAATTAGAAATCTAGCATCAGTAGGCCACTTTTAAATAGGAAACTGAGATGACTATTAAATCATTGGCACACGGGGTTAAGGGTAAGGATACAAACCCCCTCTTTCTTAGGTCAAGAAAGTTTTTCAGGCCAAGCTAAGGGAAGAGTGCACTAAGAGAGCTTGGGAATTGAATTTAAATATCAGGGGGCTTCCCTCACCCTCTCCTTCCTTAGACCCCATGTAGGTAGGCACCATGTTCCTTTGAGAACCTTGATATTTTGACGTTGCTCTTGAGATTGTTTGGTTTGAAGATGAATCTACACTATTCATTCAGTTTATATCAATTAGTGATATAATTTGAGTGTTTTGCGCTAAGTATAATCTTTTATCCCTTCCCAATAGGATATTTTTACATGAGGATCTCACTTGATCCCAAGTTGTTTAGTTAAAACACTCCAAGGAGTTGGTCACACTAGCATGTCAGATAGGAAAATGGGAATTCATCTGTAACCTTCAAGCCATCATTCAGGATTCCCCTCCCTCCGGTTGCTCTTGGTCGAGGTTCTCTAAATGATGGTCTTATTGGGGGAGGCAACATGGTTTGGGTATATCAGTAGGTTGTTGGAATGACAACATATATTTCTATTCATCTATGGGAATGATCCTTGGTTCTCTTTGCACATTTGATATCCTCTTTATTATTAAGACCCACATGAGTCTTGTCCGGCCACTCCCAGACATAGTAGGTTGTCATTGGTTTTCAACTTGTCCATGGGAGACTAGAATTCCAGGCAGTGTCATAGGTTTAAGAGGAGTGGCATGTCTAACTAGGGACTCCCTCAGGGATTGGATTTCTCTAGTGGCTTCATACGAGTTTTCTTGGTTTATGTGGATTCGACTTAGTGGATTCACCTCTCTCCCCAGATACATCTATGTGGCAGTTTGTTACTTCCACCTATTTCATCTCAGTCTTCTATTTACAGTGATTCAGATAGAGATCCCTAATTGGACCTATACGTTGGAATCATTTATTACTTGATAATGGGGGGTATTATCCTATTGTGAAACTTAAATACCTATATCAGATCTCTTAAAATTCCCCTACATAAGCATTCACAAGACGTGTTTTGCATTCATGAAATAGATATAGATTCAAACAGACTCTAGCAGTTATCTAATGATGCCTCTTGGACTACCATCGGGTATGGAAGAAACCTCTTTTAGCTCGGTGAATCCCATGAGTTATTTATCATAAAATCTTGTTCATGCTTCCCAGAGCCTTGCTTCTTCACTTGTCGACCTCACGGTGGAGGTGCAAGTGTAGAATATTATGTCTTTCCCAGTCAACATCTTCTCCCCCTTATCCACCATTTTTCGGTGACACCCATCACCTTAGTTGACCACTCTCTTCTATCGTTCATTCTTGAGTTTGATGCCCCCCTCCTAGTCCACCTCAGACCACCTTTTCCTTTGATTAGGGGGACCCCGACATTTTTACTTCTCATCTCCACTAGACGCTCCCATTTGAGTCCCAATTCTTGTTCCTCGGCTCTGTTGATGCCATATATACTTGTCTTTCATCCACCATTTAGGGAGTTTCCCTTCAGACATACCCTCACTACACTAGATCCACCTCACCTTCCTTTAAAACTAGATCCTTCCCCATCAACAAGTGGTATGGAAACAAATTTTAAAACCTCCATAGTCAACTTCAGCATGTCATCACTCACACTCACCCCTCATACACCCATATTAAAGCTTCCTACTTCCACCTTCTCCACCATCAGAAGAACCTCTACATTTCCCAAAGGAGATGTGACTTGAGTGCTTCCATTATCCTCTCCCCTAAAAACTTTTGGTGCACCTTCTTTCCTCTCCATTCTTCTCTTCCCTCTGATCCTAAATCCATGTTCAACCATACCTCCTCCCTTGTAGCATACCTTGTGCCAAAAAATATAAAACGTTTCTCCAATACCAATCTGTCATGTACCCACTGCCCAACACTGACTGGGTATCTCTAAAATTCTCCCTCCTTGGAAATTTTGAATTTCAGACACCATTCTATGAATAAAGAAACATGCTACACACACATGCAATTATCAATAAACATCTATATCTATAAAATAAATTGATAACATGTCATGCATGTTGATATTAGGGCACTTGAGCTCATTTGTACTCACTTACCTCACTCACTCTCTCAAGTATAGCCCAAGTTTGGAGCTACAACTGCAAGAATGGAAGGTGGATCATCTGGAGTGATTCTTGGTCTCTCTCTCTCTCTAGTGTTATCTAGTCTAAGATATGCACCCTACCTTCTAGTATTTTTTGGTGGTATTCTTGGTGACATTCTTGGTGGTATTCTTGGTAAGAGCAACTGCAACTGCAACTACTGCAGTTGAGTATTGTTCTTGTTCTATGGTTTTGGGGCTTTCTCTCTAGTTCACTATCTTTAAATAAATATGTTCTCTCTTGGTTATCTGTTGGTTCTACTGCTGCTTCCGAAATAATTCTATATGGAAAAGGTTATGGTGCTCGGAAGTGGTTGTGTGCCTATGGTTGGGTGACATATTGTGATATTGTCTATGGTAAAACAAGCACATCGAATACTTGAATAGGTTAAGGTCCCACACTACCTTCAGAATAGTCTAGTTGTTGGAAGGTAGAGTGGGAGTTCTTTTTCAAGCTTCTTGTAACACCAGTTGCAGTTACAACTAGGGCTTCTGATTTTGCAGCTGCAACAAACCCTAATCTAATTCTTTGGGCACCTTAAGTGAAGCGTTGCACCTAATTTCTAGATATTCTAGTGTGCCCTAGACTGGCACACCCTCTTATGTCCTCAGCCAACAAAAACGTCAAGTTTGAGTTTTTGGTCAAAGTCAAAGTCAAAGGTTGACTTTTGGTCAAAATAGAGTTTATGGTCAAAGTTTAAATTTCATAATTTCTAGATTTTTCTAATCATTGAACCTTTTTTGTTCAATGTCTAACCACTTCTTGTCAAGATTGTGTCTAGTTTCATGTTAGAAGACAAGTTGAACGATGCTGCAAATTTCAAAGGTATGCACTTGTATATGATTTTCATGTTATATCATCCAACAAAGCATGAGTGTGTTTTGCAGGGAATGTAAAAGATACCTTGTCCAAGGAATGATCTTGGATTCAATACATTAAGAGGAACAAACAGTTGAGGCTCTAGGTTCCAGGTTTGATTGATCAAATTGTTATGTTTCAATTTGCACATATAATGTTTGATAGTTGCTATAGTACTCATAAACACTATAGTTGTGAAAAAAATATTTGAAATGTTCTATTACTACTAGGTATAATTAGTTGCATCTAAGTACTATTTATATAGCTGCTTATTGCACTTATTTGATGAACTAACAACTCCTCTAGGAGATATTTCTTTTTCTCGGGCAATACCTTTGTAATTCTATGATCCTTGTTACCATAGATATGTTCTTATAAAAATGCTATTGGAAAATACTTTTTATCTTGTTGTTCTTGTCCAAGGAAGGTCACAAGTGATAGCTGTGAGAAGGAGCTATAGTGACAGTTGCAAACACAGAGAAAATGATTCCATCAAGTGGGGAGGCAGGTGATATCACCAAGTACCAATTCTAAAGGAAGCATGTAAATAAAATGGAGTTTTGGATATCGTTCATTTATATGTGTGTGGACCAATGTCAACCTCCTCACTAAGTGGAAGACAAATATCTTGAGGTTCAATAATGAAGGAGAGTACACCTCCAAGGAGCTCGTTTCGTTTTGTAAAGCAGACGGGATTAGGAGAGAGTTAATTTTCCCATATAATCCTCAAAAAAAAGGTGTGGCAGAAAGGAAGAATCGTTCCATTGAAGAATATGTTAAGGCAATGATTAATGACCATAATATATCCATGTTTCTATGGGGAGAAGCAGTTATGGAATCCCTATATGTTCAGAATAGAAGTCCTCATTGTATATTGAAGAACATGACTCCAAAAAAATCGTTCTCTGGAAAGAAGCCAAGTGTGGAACACTTAAGGATCTTTGGTTGTCCTATCTATATCCATGTCCCCAAGGAAAAAAGGAAGAAGTTGGAACCTTTAGGAAAGAATGGTATATTCATTGGATAGAGTGAATCATCAAAATCTTATAGAATCTATGTTCTAGGTCAATAGAAGGTTGAAATCAACAGAGATGTGACTTTTGATGAAAATAATTCCTTCATGAAATCTATAGAATATTCCATGGAATCCAACGATGAAGAAGAACATGAAGGTCCCAAGGAAGAAACTACATGTTCTCCAAAACATCTCAATGCAGAACCTTTCACCTTTGAAGAAGCAGTCAAGAAGAAAGAATGGAAGAAAGCTATGATGGAAGAATATCAATCCATCATGAAAAATGATGTATGGGAAATTATGCCTAGAC
>ML781477.1:1018118-1028425 GCA_009831015.1 Picea engelmannii | reverse complement strand
TCGGACGGATAGGATAGCAGCCACTATAGGAGGTCAAACCGGATGGTCTCACTTTTGCCTATTGCTGTCTCTGTCTCTCTCGTCTGTCGAATTGCGAAATGCAGATGTCGAAAGTTCAAATAATATACGGAGCAGGGCATATCGGATTGAAAGAGAGGCAATAAACAGGAGAGTCAATAAACAAACATTGTATTTTATTATTTTTTTTTGGGTCCAGTGGTAAATTTTACATTAGTTAGATGTGTGATTTCGAGTTTAAATTTAATTTGTTATTTTAAATAATAATTGAAAAAATTAAGTTGTAGTTTTGTAAATAAAAATGGTATATGACATGTATCATCTTAAATAATAATATGTATTATTTTAATTAATAATTAAAAAAAATTAAGTAAATGAAAATGGTAAATTGTATATAAAAGTTTTAATCTTTTATATTTTTGTAAAATAAAAAATATATATTAAATATATATAATTTAATTTTTTAAATCTAATTTTAAAAATATAAAAAAAAATCTAAACCTTAAAAAAAAAAAAATTTGATTTCTCTCCAAACTCTTAAAACCTGATTGAACTTTTAAGACGATACCACTTGATCGTTTAACATAGCTTAAGACAGAAAAGGCTAACCTAAAAGTTCTTTGAGCCTGTCCGAATGTAGGGTTTAGGGTTCCTCCTACTAGCACTAGACAATCCGCTGGAAGTATCAGCCTTGAATATTAATGTTAGAAATTATTTAGTATAATAATTTATAAAAATAAAAGAATTATTTATCAATATCTTTAAAAATAAATAAATATTTTATTAATATAAATTTATTTTAATTAAAAATTATAAACTAATAACGTCATAACGAAAATGCGGCGAAATGTTATACTGTGTACAGATCTCTATCGGAACCATAACGATTTTGTAGGAACTAGTTTATCTGATTTCGCTATAAATGGACGGTTATTCTTGTTTGTTTTTTTTAAATTGTTAGCTATTATTATTTAGTGGATGTTTATATTAAGGGTGGAGATACACTTTTTAGAGATTTAACCTAAAATTTTGTAAAAATGGATTGTGATATATCTTTTATATATTTATTTAAAAATATTAAATAGATTTGGAAAATGATATAGGTGATATTGCATGAGAATAATATTTCTATTATATACAAACACATTAATATACAATACATGGATATATAGTTGGAGTTAGATCTAGTTAATTCTAAATCTTGGTGGAGATGTTGAACTAATTCCAAATCTCCTAAAGTAACAATACTCTAACTAATCATGACATTTGGCCATTATTCTCCAACACTCACCCTTATGGAGAAATGTGATTTTTTTTTACAATATAGAAACCATATATAAGTTATATATATCATCTTTGTTTGGTTGGTATTCATTAGCAACTTTACCCACTCTCCAATCACTCGGCTTCTGCTCTTTTCTTCTCCACACTTTCGAGCTACCTGTTGATCCATTTAAATTACAACCGCTTCTCATCATCATTGACCTATTTGCAAGATTGACGCTTCTTGACTACCCCCAAGTATAGTCTGAAATTATCCTATGGATACACTACCATCTATGGAATTCCCCCCAAAACAAATTTAGGCACTTATATAGGACACTAATCTTATTACTAGATATTTTCAACAATGAATCATACAATTGAACTTCTTAAACACACTTACAATGATATATATATGGACAACATGTAAGTGGGGCCCTCCAACTTTTAATAAACATGTAAACATAATCAAAAACATCTAAAACCACTAATTTAAATTATGTTACTTTGTTCAATTCATTGGTTTTTCCTAATATAATTTTACATATTATGTTCAAATTCATTGATTCTTCATAATATAATTTTACAAACACAATAAATATAACATGCAATAAAAAAACATATGTTATTAACTACTCACTGCATCTTTTTTTCACCACACAATAAATCTGCATATATAACACTAAATCTACAGCTCGTCTCAAGTGCATCCCATAGAATGAGCATGAATCAAACATATCCTCCACCATGTTCCATTTGATCTCTCTCTTCTTCTTTTTTAACTAGTGAGTGTCTATCAATGGTACCCGGCTATGCAGCTTCAATGTATCCTCAGAATTAGACAGCAAGCAGTCAAGGAATCTGCAGACAATCCCTCAACTTCTTTGCATCCACTTAAGATCCTGGAGATTAGCTTTCTCTAGCAAATATAGCACACAAATGATTGTGGTCCCTTATTCAGACAAATTGAATTGATTCACAGCCAAATAGTGAGGAGATCCGGAAATCCAAATCACGTTTCCTCTTTTGCACAACGACGTCTACTCTACCTTCCTCGACAACAACGGATTTTATCATAATTATGCTCAACAAATTTGTGGTAGCTCCTCCATGCACGCAACGATTCTAGCAACGACGCCTTCCCTCTCGTGACAATAATGGATCTAGCCATCTCTGCAACTTCTTTGCTCATGTATGACTTTCTCTAAGCAACACAAATCCCCCTTGGTTCTCACGGTTCTCTAGTTCACAGCCCAGAGAATTGGTTGTCTCACAAAACAAAATAAATAAATTAAAACACCACTCTAGACCCTCTCGTGAGAGAGTCATGACTGAGCTTGCTATGATACCAATTTGGAAAATGACATGGGTGATAATGCATTAGAATAATATTTTTATTGCACACAAATTAATACTAGCATAGCCTACTCGCGGGTGGAGAAAGTCTAAAGGTATCGGCTACTGAAACACAGTTGTGCGAGTTGAAACTATGCTTAGCTTCCACTGCGTCCAACTACCATTGTCGTAGCTACCAACTGCGTCCAGCTACAAACGCTTAATTTCAAGGAACTTGGCAATGCAAAGTTTTATATATATTAATTTTTCTTAATCAGTTAACCTGTCAATCAATGGTTAGAGAAGTAATTTCTTAATCATGTTAAGTAAATGTGAAAAAGTAAACAAGGTAACTGAAGTATTCAGAAATGCAAGGAAGTTATGAGTATTAAGAGTACGATTAAGAATATGCCAGCATCTTCAATTGTTAGCCATAAGATGAGAATTTTAGATTAAAAGGTGATTAATTGTGCCCATTATCAATAGGTGTATGCTTTTAGGCTTAAATATGAATATATAATTGGAGTGAGATTTAATTAATTTTAAATTTAGGTAGAGATTTTGAAGAAATATCTCAACTATCTCTCACAAACTAAACTAAATCTTTTATAATAACAACACTTTAACTAATCATGACATTTTCTCATTATTTTCTATGATGAAAATTATTAATTTAATAGTATTTTAAAATTTGATTAAAAATAATAAATATTGTTAAAATATAAAAAAAAAATTAAAAATATATTTAAAGTTTAAATTTTGGGGAAAATAATGTGTAGTAATCATATAAAATGGCATAAAATCGATACATGTGATCCATCATTTTGATAATATGACGGAATGATAATGTGATAGAATTATTTAACAATGGTAAGATGATGTGCCATTTTGATTATTTGATGAAATTGATTTAATATTTATCTTTAATTATTATAAATATTGAGATGTAAGTTTATTAATTTTAATTGAATTAGATATAGAATTCAAATATTTTGATTATATTAAGAAATTGATTTAGTGTTTATTTTTAATTATAAATATTGAGATGTAGATTTATTAATTTTAATTGAATCAAATATAAAATTCAAATTTTTTAAATATAATGTTTTGATAATTTAAATATAATTTATTTGAATGTAATTTTATTCAATATAATAAAATATAAAATTCATTAAGATATTAATTGTTAATATATATATATATATATATATATATATATATATATGATAATGTGGTACCATAATTATTTAATAATGTTAAGATGTTGTATCATTTTAACTATATGACGAAATTGATTTAACATTTATCTTTAATTATTATGAAGATTTATCTGAATGAATTTATAAACTTTAAGTCAATTAAATACATAGAAGGATCAAACTTTTTGAGATCTATATTTTTATCATTGAAATTGAATTTATTACAATCACATTTAACTATGTATAACATAAAACTCATAACATGTGGATAAATATAAATATAGTTATGAAGATTTTTGAGACATTTAAATTTACATTATAACAACATTTTTATGTAAATTTCATATATCTAATATTTTTATTTATGTATAAATTGACACTTTTCTCTCTCTTTCATTACTATTTTGTTATAAGTCTGATTTTTGTTTAGATCCATGATATGGTGATGTTACCCACAGGAAAAACATTTCATACTAGGCTATAAAAGAGCTTTTTGGACCCCAAAAAATAATAAGACATATTTAATATGAAAAAATTGTATAGTTTATGGAATTTGAAAAAAATCACAATTTATGGAGATATGGATATGTATAAATACAATTTTGATTGCTATAATTAAAAGCTTTTTATTTTACTATATCTTAGATCTATAAAAAGGAGTACTATTGTATTTCTACTAATAAATTTGATTGAAAATCCATTTAATGACATATTTTATAGATTTAAGATATAGTAAAATAAAATGAACATAAGCTAGATCTTTTAAAGTATCAAATATTCATGTTTAGAAGTACATATGAAGAAATTCCTCCAATAGGACTTGACCAATTAGGAGTTGTAGTCGTGGGCTTGGCAATGCATTAGCTAAAGTCAAGGATAATTTTAGGGATGAAAAATGATATTAAAATGTATAAATTTGGGTTAATCTTACTAGTCCTTAATATGCAAAATGTAAAATGTTTGGTGATACTTTTATAAAAATATTTAAATTTATAAGGATTTTAAATAGTTTCTATAAAATCTTGGTGATTTTTGAGGTAAATTTATTTTATTTTATGGAATTTGGGTGAATCGGTTTTAGAAAAAATGTAAATCGGCGAATCATTTTTTGGGAAAAACCATGGAAAATTAGTCCATCTGTGAAAATTAGCCCCTAAAATCATCTATGGCTAAAGTATAGAGCTCCTTATACACATGAGTGTAAGTGATCACTTGAAATTTTGCAGAATATCCTTACTTTGTTTTGCCAAGGAACATAACTTATTGTTCATAATTTGAAGTTGATTTTTCATCCAAGAAATTACTAGCAAGGAGTTTCCAAAGACCTACAATTGTACTTTTCTATTATCATGTATTGTCTGAGTACATATTTGAGTGTCATAAATTCACCATAGTTATGTGTACTTGTGCCCAAATTAGCTTTGAATTGAATATAATGATAATGTGATAAGTATAGAAAACCTCCCAAGCTATTCATCGACTTTATCTCCTAATGGGGGATCCATTTAAGTATCCCTAAAAACTTGAATTTCACCTTCCTGCCTTCCATGAATAGGTTTCCAACGAGTTTGATACGATTAAATATTATATAGACCCGTGAAGTTGTTTGAAAGGTAGGAAGTGGTTTTTCCTCAAGAACAATGACATTTCTTACAATCTAAATGCCATGAAGGACTAGAAAAGGGATAACCCTAAAAAAGATTCATTCACTTTTGTTATACTAGACCTTCAAATAATCTCGTAGTCCTTCCTCATTCCAAATATTGTTCAATCCTAACCAATCCTCCATATCCCTCCAAATTCTTTGAGCATATGGACACTATAAGAAGAGGTGGGTAGTTTTTTCAACTTCTGATCAATAGAGTAAACATATGCTAGGTCCTATGTTATTCCTCCTTTGAAACATTTCCTATACTATCATGTTCTTTCTTTCAACAACTCCATTCTGTTGAGGTGTCCTAGCAACGAATAATTGTCTTTTTATTCCATGACTACTGCAGTAGTCCATAAATTCCTTTGAAGTGAACTCTCCTCCATTATCATATCTCAAGCATTTGATTTTTGAATCCATTTCATTTTCAACCATTTCCTTGTATATCTTGAAGTTTTCAAAAGATTTTGACTTATTCTTGAGAAAGAAAACTACGGTCATTCTTGTATAATCATCAACTAATAACATAAAGTAATTTTCTCCTTTTAAACCCTTTTATGTAGTTGTTCCAACTAGATCAGTATGCACAATTTCCAGTGGTATTGTCATTGAATATTCCTTTGATTTGAACCTGGTATTTATTTTCTTTCCTTGTTGACAATGCTTGCATAAAGTGTTGGTTGGTTTCGTGATCCGAGGCATTTCTCTGACTGCTTCTCTTTTGTTGACTTTGACAAGGTTATCAAAATGAGCCAACTTTCATCCTCCTTTCCTAGACAACACTTTTCATTTCTAATTTCACTTAATACATATATGTTGCTTGAATTTCTCTCAGCTGTAGCAATCAATTTTCCTGAACCTTCTTTTCTTATCTCTCATTTTTGTGAATCAAAAGTAACTTTATGACCTTGGTCACATATTTGACTCATACTTAGAATATTATGTTTCATATATTCTACTAGTAGAACATTTTCTGCCTTGGTATTCTTGTTCCCAATTATGACTATGCCTTTTCCAATGATTTTAGCTGAATCATCATTTCCAAAGGAGACTGATCCATCTCTTTCCTTTCATAATGTAAGAAACTTGTCTCTATCACCTATCATGTTTTTTGAACAACCATTTTCAACATACCAACCATGTTTCATTTGCTTAGCTTGTAGAGAGAGTGTTCATTATTCATTTCTATATTGATCTTACTTTCTTATCCATGTCCTTTTCTAAGGTTCCCGTCTGTGACTATTGTTATTTTGTTGTGGTTCTCTAGGAGGGACTGTCATTCTACAATATTTAGCCATGTGTCCAAAATTATTACATTTGTAATGTTTCACTTCATTGCTCAAAGATTCAAACCTGTTGTAACTTCTTCTCCATGTTTCACTAGGCCTTCTTGGATAACCCCTTTATGTATGAATTTCAAATTTTTTTGTGTTCCTGTTGTTAGCTCTGCAATTCACAGCTTTATGTCCAAAATTATTACATGCATAACTTAAACCAAAAAGGATAGTTTGATACCTGGAATTTGAAGATCTTCTAAAAGGATGTACTCTTATAAATTGTTCTTCTTCCCGAGGCCTATCTATCGGTTGTTGATTATGAAATCTGAATCTTCTCGGTGGAGGAGTGTCCCTATAATCTTCCATGTAGATCTTCCTATCCCCCTTGATTGTTTCTTCATAGCTTTTTGGATATGTTTCTTGCTTTGTTGTTTTGGAGCTTCATCCTTTTTTTGTCTGATTGTATCCAAGTTCAGACTTTTCATGATGCGATTTTTAATTGTTGATAATGTCATCCAAAACTTTTGATTTGTTATGCATATTTTTCTTTTGAATATCCTTTCTTAATGTGACAATCTTTGCTTCAAAATTTCCAATGATCTTGTCTTTTTATTCTAGTTGTTCTTTGAGTGCTTCTTCAAGTCTTTTATCTTCTTCTATTTAAACCTTCAAATTTGTGACCACTTGTTCTAGTTCTTGAGTGTCTTCTTTTTTCTCTAGTTCTACTTGTAGTTTCTTCTTTTCTCTTCTGATAACTTCTATGGCACACATTAATTCCTCTCGGTAGTCAACTTCTGCCTCTTCAATTTCTTCTACGACTTCTTCATATTCTTCTTCGGATTCTTCATATTCTTCTTCGGAGTCTTCTTTATCAGAGTCTTCTACTGCCATGAATATAACTCTTTATGTCTTACTGTCACTAACTTCATCTACATATCATGATCATATGTCTTTTTTGGTGCATAATATTTTCTTGAAAACTTTCTTTGTCGTTCTTTTGACTTTATATGTTTTTTTTCCTTTTGAGTAACCTTCATCATTTCTCTTTTTCTTATAAGGACATTTGTTAGAAAAATGACCAATACCATCACAATTAAAACAAATTAAAGAAATATTACCTCTATACCTACCGTTGATTCCCTTGTTCAGTCTTTTGACAAAGTTGGTCACTTCTTCATCATCCTCCGAGATGTCACTGCTACTTCTATGTTCTTATTTTTTCCTTCCCTTTTTCTTTGACTTTTTGGATACTTTGAAGGTTGCTTCTTTTATATCTGGATTTTCCCGTTCAATTCTTATTTCATATGTTGTGAAGATTCCATGTAATTCATCCATGCTTATTGAGTTTAGATCTGGTCTTTCTTCTAGTACTGATATCTTAGGGTCAAATCTCATAGGAAGAGATCTTAGTACTTTTTGAACAATTACAGATTCTTTGATTTCTTCTCCCAATCCCATGATTTCATTTACGTTTTCATCAGCTCCTAAAATGTAAGCTGCAATATTCTCATCTTCCTTCATCTTGAGTTATTCGAACTAACCTCTGTAAATTTGAATCTTTGATGCTTTGAATTTTGAATCTCCTTCATAAATATTTTGAAGTTTGTCCAAAATCTCTTTAGTGGATTTACAATGTGCAACTTTGGTGAATATCGTTTCACTAAGACCATTCAAAAGTGAATTTTTGGATTTGGAATTATTCTGACCAAGTTTCGCTACTTTGTCATTTGTTGGTGGAAATTTTGGTGCTATGTATCCATCTATAATTGATTGCCAAATTTCAAATCCATGTTCCTGTATATATGTTTTCATCCTTATGCTCCAAAATGCATATTTTTTTCCATTGAATTGTGGTATTCCATTTGTATATAAGTTGTTTCTCTCCATGATCTACCTTTAGGTGGTTAAACTAATTTCTGAAGAAACCTGCTCTGATACCAATTGTTGGATTACTGAGAGGGGGGGTGAATCAGTAATAGAGAAATTTAATCATTTTTAACCATATAATCGAAGTGTTATATCAATGTAGCATTATCATCTAGTAACTGAAGAGTAAATAAGAAATGAACAAATGAAAAATCATACACATACACCGTACATGCGTGTTTTACATGAAACCCAAAGTGGGAGAAAACCACATAATTATTTTTCTTATATGTCTTGAAGAATTATATTCATTGGAAGCACCAACTTTCTTTGTTTTCTAGCTGCAACTGGAAGGAGGCTCCAACCCCCTTGTTTCTTAGGCTACAAGCTAAAGGAAGCTTCAACTCCCCTATTCTTTGGCTACAACTAGAAGGAGGCTACAACCCCCTATGTTCTTTAGCTACAACTAGAAGGTGGCTACAACCACCTTTCATTTCCCCATCCAACCGCACTGAAGTAGAAGTAGAATGATGGAACCATTGTCACACTATCACTGTGAGATATACTATTGTAAACCTATACCAATAAACCTGAACCATGCATCAACCATGCATCATCCTGTACCTCAGCCTATAATCAACCTGTACCATAAACAAGTGCATCAACCATGCACCAACATGTACCAAATAGCCTGTAATCAACATGTACCATAAACAAGTGCATCCAACCATGTACCAAGTATGTAACAATCATATGTCAACTACTCATCAACTATGACTCATTAATATGTACCAACATCATCAACTATACACCTCATATATGTGCCAACTCATCAACTACTTGTCTCAACCATGTACCCAACATGTACCTCAACCAAAATCCCTCATCAATATCATCATCCAAATATGATTTTTAACTTTATAATAGAATTTTTGTATGTGATAACATACCTGCAAACCGTCATTAACTTTAACAACAAGAGACTAGCATTTTCATCAAACTTTTCTTTAGTCTCACATGACTAGTAACATAGTTATCAACTTAATGAGAACTGTGACCTCAAAACGAGAACTCTAGCCCAAAAAACTCATATTTTTCCCAAAAAAACATGAAAATCAACCCCCAAATAAAAAAGTGGTGCTACCGATAGCACCATTTTTTTAAACGGGGTCAAAATTACAACATTTTTCAAACATGGTCTTCAAAACTCATACAATAGCTCATAAAAACCTTCAAATCGACACCTAAATAAAAAAATGATGTTACAACTATTTTTTTTTTTTTCAAAATGTTGAATTTATAGATATTTTGAAAAAGTATTTTTAGTAGTCGGTACCATTAAAACCAAAACCTTAAAATCAACCATCAAATTGAAATGTACTGCTACCGATAGAACCCATTTTAAATTTGGGGTATTAAAATGACATTTTTTTAAAGTGGTAATCAAAATCATGATTATTGCAAATAAAATCATCAAATCAACCCTTAAATGCTTCCTTTTTAAATCTTAGTTTATGACTCAAAACACAACATAATCTATAATACCATAAAAACAATACATTTAAAAATATATAATCAAAACCCAAATTTAGAAAAAAAATACATTTAAAAAAAAGTGGATAAAACAAAAAACTTGAAATATATATATATATATATATATATATATATTTCTCTACAAAACAATAATTTTAAAGAAAT
>ML781477.1:959973-999459 GCA_009831015.1 Picea engelmannii | reverse complement strand
TATATATATATATATATATATATATATATATATATATATATATATATATATTATTGGAATATAGATGGATGATTAATTGTTTATGTATAAATTTAGAATATAACATTGACCATGGATTAAAAGAGTAGAACTAGTTGAAAGAGTTCATATTTTTGATGACATGATTTAAAATTCTAGGAGATTATTTAATTTAATGATGTATAATGTTGGATTTGGTTTACTGTTTCATGAGTATTAATATCTCAAGAAGGTATATGTGTTTTTTTTTATTGTGGAACTTGTACCCCTATTGATGATTGTTGGCGCTGAGATCCAGAATGGGAATGCAATAGAAACAAGATCATAAATTGTGACATTTGCCTTGACAATTAATTATGGTGTCTATGTATTTGGATAAAAAGAGTTAATAGGGACTAGATATGGAGAGGAAGCTAGAGGTTAAGATTCTCTATTTCCTATATCAACGGATGAGAAGACAAACCAATGAATAGTAGTTCTCGATCTTTTCTTAGATTATGGTGGACATGATACTTTACCCATGGTATCTTACTCTTTTCCATCACAATCAAATCTTTTCAATATGCCAAGATTTAGTGAAATTAATTCCAAACATAACATTTATGAATTTGGATTTGACGCTCTTTCACTTTCATCACTTGCATGGAAAAAATATATGTTGAAAGATGATTTTACACGATTTATTTTTGAAAAATAAAATGCACTCATTCTTATGGAGATAAAATATTCTACATTGTATATTCATTCCCTAATTAGTTCATTTTTTTATGATTATGTTTCATGTTTTGGAATGATCCATATCATCAAAGGAAGTGTTCAAACTAGTGATCTAATTGGTGTAATGAATCCTCTTATGATGTGTTCCTCGTTGAAAGATATAGTTAATCAAAGTCATAGCTTTCATTCTAACTTTTGTGATAGGATATTAGAATGACTTGAGGATTCATATCTAAAAAATCTTCATAATAAAGATAAAGTTGTTCTTTCTTTGTTTCTACCTAAATATCTAAGAAGTAAGCATGACATGATTTTTTTAGATCCTCCATGTGAAGAAAATCATGAACACTTGGATAATTGTCGAGAGGATGGGGAACTTCAGCCCTGGCTAATGGTTATGTCAGGTCCCCATAATATTGACATTTTTTCAAACTTACTTACATTCTTCCATGCCATTATGATTCATATCACGACAAGATTGCAAAATGGTTGGAAGATTCATACATCAAGAAGTTTCAAAAGAATGGTAAGGTCGTGCTTGCTTTATTTTTAAATGAATATATAAGAGGTAAGAATGATATATTTCTTTTGTATCTAAAAATACTACATTCTTTTTTTCTTCTTTTCGACTTTCTATGCCTTGCAGGATTGAAGATGCTCTTGTGGATGCATTGGAAATATCATTTTACTTAGCATTTTGATCTATGCAGAAGCTAGAGCAGGTGTAGGAATATAGTCCTTTTGGGTTTTTCTTGCCTTTTAATTTTTTTTCCTTTGAATAATGTAATTATGAAGGCACGTGGCTATCCAAAGAGAACCATCATCTGAATGTTGTTAGCAAAGTTTTCTTTCAATTCCTTTATTTTTCCCTTTCTCAACTGTCTTGATTAAATGTTTATTTTTCAAGACTTGGCAACATCATGCAATGATTTAAAATATTATGAAGCATTAATAAAGAGATTAGGGATTTTCTCTTTAATTCACATTAGTTTTACCCTAACAAATATAGATTACCACTTCACGTAATTTCACTCATCCTGGTTAAGGATTTTTCTATGAATTTTAATAATAAGCTTGGTCAAAATGATGTATCATGCATCATTATCTTAAGAAAAGAACCTTCCTATATGCAAAACTCTTAATTGTGTTGTTCTTTCTTTTGATCCTCTTTCTCTATGAGAGGTTGGATTGGTTTTGTTTTTTCTCAAATTGTTCTTAAAATTGATCGTTTGCTATTTCAATTTTTTTTTTGTTTTGATATACTTCTGATTTTGAATCCCATTAATAAAATCTAATTCGATATGTTGTGTGTGTTTTTTTTTAATTTCTTTGATTGAATTTTATTCTTGTCTATCTTTTTGAATCAATATATTTTTTATCAAAGAGTGATTGTTGAAAGAAGCATTCATTTCAATACTTATGTTTAAAAAAAAAAATGAAACAGTTCAAACAATTTCTGATGTTAAGGATCATCTTAGATAATTTATTTGTAAGTCAGTTGATTACTATGAAATCCTAAATGGTCTTTGTCAGAGTATTACCCCTGAAATGTGTTAATATATTTGAGAATTATGATTATCCTTAGACTTTTTACACCATACCTAATCTTAAAATATCACTATTAATTTCTTCCCCATTCTCTAGATGATTTCTTAATCGAAATCTAAAATCTATAAACCATGATAAAACTTCCAGTTTTGAAAGAAAAAAAAATGATCAATTGTTCACCTGTATTGAAATTAACCTCCAGTATCACCCCTCTGTCTTTGTCATCAATAAATATCTAATTGTATTATTATTTAAAAGTGTCATAATAGGGTTGGAATCACATAAGTGTGGGAAGTGTGTGTAAACCCATCAGGGTATTGAACAGGCTCGCTGGCAGCGGGTAAATGCACACATGATACCAAGAAAACTTTGTAACATGCCCGCTGGCAATGTTACAAAGTCCCGCTGGCAATGAAGCAATGTCGAGTCGAGAGGTAACATGTATATTCTTTTAAGTTAACTTTTATGGAAGTATACATCATGTGGATAGAAAACTATTGGATGGGATTAAAGTACTTGAGTGGGTTAAATGACATCCATGTCGAGGCTATAAATGCCTGCTGGAAGCAATGGATCTGTCAATGATATTTTTAATATCCTTCTCTTGCGCACACTAAGCGAACTTATTATTTGAGGACACTTGCATGCAAGTGATCCGGGTTATTATACTATTGGTCATTTTGATTATGATTATGAGATATTGTGGATTTGATGATATGGTATTTTTTTGTATTTACGTAGACATGTGCTATTGACTGGGTTCTCCTGAGTGTAAAGGACTCCGGACCTTGATCATGCAGAGGCATCGATGAAACCCCTTGAACTCCGGATGAAGTCAGGGAGTGGGTTTTTTGGGGCTTGAATGTTGTTGATGTGACATATGTACATATGATTAGATGTTATGATGATTGATTGTTATTGCTAACATGATTTGTTGATGGATGCAGGATGACGATAAATTTTCGACCAAACTCACATTTGGAGTAGAGGGGTCACGCATGACAACTAGAGACATTTAGGGAGAGGTGTGGAAGTAGCCCTGCCACAACCTACAAGCACTCCTGTCATGGCTCGAACTATAGGTTAATGATTACCTAGTTCAAGAAGACCCATGATGCTGTGAGGAGAGGCTGTGAAAGTCACTCATGATGATTCTAAGGGGCATGCAATAAGGCATGGGACTTATTCCTTAGATTCCCTTAGTCTCCCACAATATCACCTGGCGGAGTATTGATTCCAGGGGTTTGACATCTACCAAATTCAGTCAAGAGGCGAGTGGCACCCTTGGAGCACATGGTGCGTCCTAAAGGGCACGTCGCACAAAGAAAAGGAAAGAGGTGAGTGGCACCCTTGGAACACATAGTGCGTCTTGAAGGGAACGTCGTTCAAAGAAAACATAAAGAGGCAAGTGGAACCCTTGGAGAACATAGTGCGTCTTGAAAGGCACGTCATGATTTTAACTAGTAAGTCAATAAACCTAGTGCCTAGAAAACTATGCCTCCTTAGGACCTAGTCAGACTTAAAATGAATGATATGATAAGTAAAGTTTAAAAAAAAAAAATCCCTTAAAAATCTCTCCCAACCTAGTGAATTTAAAACCTAGGTCTAAGAAGAACCTCTGAACAAAAATATTTAGACATATAACTAGAAGGGGGTAAAGAAATTCAAACTTTTTTTATTAAAGTAAATTTTGTTATATTGGAGGAATAAATTTTAATTAAAAAGGAAAAAGGTTAATGGTTGTTTTTATCTACATTTTCTAGTTTAATTTTTAGTTAAAAAGAAAAGAGGGTAAATGGTTGTTTTTATCTACACTTGCTAAATAAATTTTAATTAAAAAGGAAAATGGGTAAATGGTTGTTTTATATACACTTGCTAAATTGATTTTTTTAGCTAAAAAAGAAAAGGGGGGGAACTTAAAAGTAATAGGAAACCTAAATAAAAGGGGAAACGTAAAGAAAAAGTTGAATGTCTAACTTAGTAAGGAATCTTTCCTTTGGAACTTTCTATTTATGAACTCAACTAGGAATTAAGTAAGGTGTAAGTCATTTAAGAATTGTAAGAGAATTTTGGTACACCGAGGAGCACTTTTAGGAATGCTCTTAGGTGGATGAGGAAAAGAGGAATATTTAATTAATTAATATAATTGATTTTCTAGTGCAACTAGGGGATCGGACAACATGTGTACAAGGGAGGTTTTTCCTAATTAAATTAATGAAAAAGGAATCTAATGAGAATTTTGGGAAACTAATTACTTAAAAAATATATAAAAAGGATGGTGGAGGAGGAGTATAGATCATCATTTGTCTTGTGTAACATTACGTTGCTGAAATTTTATCTTGACTGAACTTGCTCTCGTGGGAGTTGGGATACCCAGCTCAGGTAACGAGTGGTAGCTCGACCTTGCGAGGTGAGCTTGGTGCTAGCAGTCTCTAGTATTGTGTGTGTGGCCCCTTTGTGGCTCGTGGGGATGAGGGGGAATAAGAGTACCCGTGGCTTTGGCTGGGAGGTACTGGTGAGGTCACATCAATCGACAAGCGGGAGATGGATGGAGCATGCATGGGACAATGACTTCATATCTTTCTCATTTGGCTATGATACACATGTGTATATTTGTATTGAATGGTAGTTTAAATGTTGTTCTTGTGCCTTCAGTAATGTACTTCTACTGTGTTAAATTTTATTTTTAATCAGCGTAACACTATCCAGATATTTCATTTGATCTTTCACAAAATTGTCTTGATGAGCCCATCATTTTATGATCAAAAAACCTAAATTCATGCCAATCTTATGCTCATTGTATTTTGAATTGATTTCCCATGGTGAACCCAAACTCTGATTGCAATGACTTCTCTACGTTCATTTTTCTTGATTTAATACAAAGAAAATTTATGTTTTTATCTTCTGTCCCTTATCCTTTAAGTTATTAGTTTGTGTCTTAGCAGTCGACCATGAGCCAGATAGACTGTCTTCACTCCAGTGTTTAAGACTGAGATTCAAATGCCCTTCTTTCCTCTGCATGGATAATAAGTGAAAGATAAATTTTCACCCAACTATCTATCCCTTACTTATCTTTGTGTTTTTCTCTTATGATTAAACTTTGTGTCTTGATTGATTAAACTTTGATTATACTATGCATTTTTAATTGTTTAAATATTGATAAATATCTGCGGGTTCTTGTGGTTGATTATATCTGAGTTTTCTTGTGATTGATTATCTCTAAGTTTTCTTGTGACTGATTACTTATGTGTTTTCATGTGATTTATTACTTCTGCATTTTCTTGTGATTGATTACTTCTGCGTTTTCCTGTGATTGATTATATCTGAGTGTTCTTGTGATTGATTATCTCTGAGTTTTCTTGTGGTTGGTTATCTTTGCATTGAATGATTGATCTATGAAGGATTAAATTATGATTCCTTGGATCCTTGAAAGAGGGGAAAATCATTTTTCTTTTCCAGCAAATGTGGGTGACTCGTACCCACCTTATACCCATTTTCCTTACCTTAGAAAAAGTTGAGTTTTCAACAACGAATTGTCTAGAAAAGGTAGCACCCCTTGACGTTTTTATTGGAGTTTTTACACAAAGTTTACACCATGATTTATGGCATATTAAACAAGCTTTCTAACCCTAGGTTTTATGGGCGATTTACCCATCTTTGACATCGCGAATTCACCTAGCCTTTACCACTACGATTTGATTTCACTGAATAGAATTGGATTGAATTTGTATTGAATAGAGATTTACTTTACCACTGTGATTTGATTGGATCGGCATTGAAAAGCGATTTATTTTACTGTTGCGATTTGATTTGCAATTGAATAGCAATTGATGATTAGCATATGAGTTGTGATATCATTGATTGTTGACAAAAAAATATGAAAGACATTGTTTTCCATGTGAATGTCAGTGTTTTTGTAGGTGAATGACAATATTGTATTATGAAAGACTATTTTTTATTACTATTGTGAATGACTACATTTTCATCCAATATGATTAGACAATGATTTTACTAGACAAAGTTTTTATTAGATAGCGATTTTATTAGACAACAAATTTATCCGTTGATAGACAACACCTTTATATATAGATGACAACGACTTTATATAATAGACAACAATTTCTATATATATAATAGACAATAATTTATATATATAATAGACAACAATTTTATATATGATAGACAACATTTCATATGATGACAATGATTTTATATATTTTATAGACAACGATATCATGTGTTTAATAGACAACGGTATCATAGGGTTGATAGACAACATTATCACATATTTAATATATGACAATATAATGTAATTAATAGACATCGATGTCATGTATTTAATAAAGAGTGAAGTCATACATTTAATAGACAACAATATCATATGGTTGATAGACAACATTATCCTATATTTTATAGACAACATTATCATATGTTTAATAGACCGCGAATAGTAATAGACAAAGTCATTATTGTTAGAAACTGAAATAATTGATAAACAACAATTTAGTAACAAATGAATGGTTAGCATGGTATCCCTACGTAGTGCTAACTTAATCTACTCTGGATTCTATTATTTTCTTTCTAAATGGTCAAGGTAAAGATATGTTGATTTTCGATTTCTTATTAATAGATAGCATGTTATTGTAGAATGGATTCACGAGGGAATATTTCATCGATGGCTAATCACGTCCTTTAATTGATGTATGTTTGCAATAGAATTTGTTGCACCGAGAATTTAATGCATTGTATGATTGTTATAGTAGTCAGATTTTCCCTTGCGTCTTGTTGACTTGTCGATTGGTTGTTTGGGTTTAGTCTTCATGTATTTTGATAGTCAATTCAGTCTCCTAGCACGTTGGATTTTTCTTGGGTTATTTGTTTAGATATGTTATGTTGTGCCTTGTTTACTGCCTCTCCTACCACTTTTGATAGCCTGATTCCTGAGGAGGGGATCATTGCACGCCTGATTGATAGATTTGAATGATAACCTGTCCAAAGTCTTATGCTTCCCGATGTGGGTGTATTGTTCATTGTAATGGATGTTGGTACTTGGTTCTATAACAACTTAATGTGATTAGTTGTTCTCGTCGTAGAGGATTCTAGTTATTGGTCGTTGAAGTCATTGTGTTGGATTTGTTGATGTTGTTCTTTAGATTGTAGTCGTGTCTTTCTTGTGTCAGGCAGGTATTCATTTTATTTTGGCCTTATTGATTCTCGTTGTTTCATCCAGTTGCATGATGTGCTAGAATGTTGGGTCGTTATTGTTTGTGCTCAATTTGCATGTGTTGTGATCGTTGTGAAGTTGTGTTGATTAATTGTTGTCGTTGTTGCTTCCCTCTTAAAAAAAAAACTAAAAAATGTTGTACTTTCTTTACATCACCTTTTTTCGTAACGACAGGGGTCGTCATGTATGGTATTAGAGTCGGTTTGACCATGACTTGGGATCACTGCAGATTTCATTGACTTGGTATTTGATTATAATGTTGTTAATTAATTTGACTAGTATTCGTGCACGTAATCATGGTTAGAAGATGACACAGAGGTAGATGATAGGGTGCTAGGGGAGTAGGCATGACACCTCCAGTAGTATCCACACCTGAGGGGTATAACCCCTAGGGAGATGAATAGGATGTCAAGAAGGAACACGTAACTGTGGGTGATGTGGTTGGGCTGATGAGGTCCTTTTAGTGGATGTCTGAGGCACTGATCAACCACTTAGACATAGTTGAGTCCAGGGTGTCAACACCCCCTGAGGGTCAATTGCACGCTCCGGTCGGTACTGGTAGCATTCACCAGGAACTCGAGAAGGTCAAATTTCTCAAGTTCTTTGGTGTCTCGAACGATGCAGATACCGAGGCATGGTTGGATAATATGGCGATTTGATTTTCACTTTGCGACTATACCTCCAACATGAAGGTCAACATGGTGGTATTTCAACTGAAGGGGAGTGCTCTTCTATGGTGGAAGACACTCCTGTCACAATTGAACACCATCATCAAAGACGTTTCATGGGAATTGTTTGAGGAATAGTTTCGAGAGAGGTATCTATCGAAGGAATTCATTGAGCATTAGCTCAATGAGTTCAATGCCTTGTGATAGGGTGTTCATACGGTGCCCGAGTACAGGGCCCATTTTATGGAGCTACTTCGGTATGCTCCACACCTGAATACCGTGAAACTTAAGGTCAACAGGTTCGTGTTTGGCGTAATGTTAGCATTCATGTAAAGGTTAGTATTTTTATGTGTCAAACCTTCCATGATATTGTTCATAAGGCCCTCATAGTAGAGGAGGAGTTTATCAGTGGGGTTCAGAGCAAGACTCTAGTGAGACCTGTGGGGCATGGGTCATCTAGTGCGTAGCAGCATCAGACACCAGCTATACATTCACCAGGATATCGTGTCTTTTAGAGAGGATCCAGTTTCACTACACCTCGACGATGAGCTCCTCAGCAGTGGAATCCTTATCAAGGACCACATCACTAGTAACAACGTCTACCGCAACAATAATAGTTTAGGCCTATTCAATAGAGAAGACCAGGGTTCCAAGCCGGTGGGCCGTAATCTTCTACTTCTGGTACTAGGAGTATTGGACCAAATAAAGGGTGTTGGACATGTGGGGAGCCACATTACCAATGTGAATACCCAATGGAGAGGACTATATCATCTGGATCAGCTGGACCCACTACCATGGGAGATTTGGGAAAGGTCCATTGGATTCATGCAGTGGTGAATACACACCAGGAAGAGAACCAATCGACTATTCTTGAGACGTCAGGTCTTGTCACTGACCAGACCCTTAGAATTTTCATAGATCCTAGTGCTAGCAAAAGTTTTATTTCTGGTGCAACACTAAAACGAATTAAGGTAAAGACAGTCGAACAAGACAAGTTTAGATTTCTTAAAATGGCTTCGAGAGTCAAAAAAAAAGTTGGAGGGAAAGTTACGGGCTGTAGCCTTAACCTGAGAGAGTTTTTCACCATGGCCAACCTATGCGTCATAATCTTAGGATCTTATGACATCATGATCGGTATGGACTGGTTGGAATCACATGAGGTGATACTCAACTGTAAGATGAAGTGGTTGAGCTTGGTCGATGATGAGGGGAAAAGACATGTGATTGTAGGTTAGAACCAGAGATTTTATGTGAGGTTCATCTCTTCCTTGCAGCTACACAAGATCATGCGCAAGGGATGTAAGCTTTATGCGATCTTGGATTTAAATGAGAAGGGAGTAGCGGAAGGTCTAGAACACCTTCTAGTGGTGAGAGAGTTTGTGTATGTCTTTATGGAGGAGTTACCTAGGATGTTGCCGAAGAGGGAGTTGGATTTTACGATAGACCTAAAATCGGGGACTGAACCAATAGCAAGAACTTCTTATCGGATGTCGACCCAGGAGTTACAGGAGTTGAAAATGAGACTGAAGGGGTTGTTGGACCTAGGACTTATACGCCCAAGTGTGTCACCATGGGGTTCACTTTTTATCTTCATACAGAAGAAGGATGGGTCATGGAGACTTTGCATTGACTACCATCAATTGAAAAAGGAAATGATCAAGAATCAGTATCCATTGCCAAGGATTGATGATCTGTTTGATTAGATGAAGGGTGTGACGGTGTTTTCAAAAATCGACTTGAGATTGGGGTATCACCAATTATGGATCAAGGAGGACGATGTCCCTAATACCACCTTTAAGACAAGGTTTGGAAATTACGAGTTTACTATTTTACCTTTTGGACTGACAAACGCCCCTGAGGTATTTATGAGTTTGATGAACGGGCTGTTCCGTGAATACTTGGACAAGTTCATCCAAGTATTGATTGTCGATATTTTTATTTTCTCTTAGACGATGGAGGAGCATGAAGAGCACTTTATCTTGGTACCACAGTGTCTACGAGGGAAAAAATTGTATGGGAAATTGTCTAAATTCTCTTTTTATCAATCGAAGATTCACTCCTTCGGGCATGTCATATCCGATGAAGGTAACATTGTGGATCCAACAAAGGTATAGGCTATTATGGAATGGCCTACATCAATGAATGTCCTGGAAGTGCATAGCTTCATGGGTTTAGAAGGATACTATCGACGTTTAATCGAGGGCTTTTCAAAGATAGCAAATCCGATTATGGAATTGTAGAAGAAGAACAAGAAGTGTGTTTGGACCGATAAATGCGGGAGGAATTTTAGAGGCTGAAGGAGATGTTGACAACAACACCAATACTGACGGTCCCTGACATGGATGCAAACTTCTTAGTATGCAGTGATGCATACAAGGAAGGCTTAGGAAGAGTCTTGATGCAAGAAGGTTGAGTGATCGCTTACATCTTGAGAAAGTTGAGAGGACATGAGGAGAAATATGTGACACACAATTTGGAGTTGTTAGCCATTATTTATGCCTTGAAAGTTTGGAGACACTACCTTATTGGATGGAAATTCGAACTAAAAACTTACCACTATGGTCTACAACACATCTGTACACAAAGCGACTTGAACGTGTGACAACAATGTTGGTTGGAATTGCTTAGCAAGTACGATTTTGATATTACTTACATAAATGGAACAATGAAAAGAGTGGCAGATGTGTTGAGTCTGAGACCACACATATTTATAGTGATGCCTCTTAAGACAAATCTACGTGAAAAAATTATAACTTTACAGTGCGATGATGACTAGTACAAAGAGGTCAAGGATTTTATCGAACAAAACAAAATGATGGTACCAAAATTTGAAGGGTTTACTATGGACAATGACAAACTATTGATATTTAAAATTCAAATTTACGTACTGCCCAATGAGGAGTTGATGATTTTGATCCTAAAACAAGCTCACAGATCAATGTACATGGCTCATCCAAGAGTCACGAAGATTAGGGCAGACCTTAAACCCTTATTCTTATGGAAAGGAATGAAGGAAGACATAGTCAACTGCATGGGAAGATGTCTAGAATGTCAGCAGGTGAAGGATGAACATAGACATCATACATGATTACTACAACCACACATGATTCTAGAATCAAAATGTGAGGTCATTTTGATGGATTTCATTGTTGGATTGCCACTGTCGATAAGGACACACGACTCAATTTTTGTGGTATCGACACTCTGACCAAGAGTTCTCATTTTATTCCTATGCATACGACGTATCAAGCACCTGACATAGCTAGATTTTTCATTAGTGAGATTGTGAGGCTGCATGGAATTCCTAAGAGGATTATATCCGATAGAGGATCGGTGTTTACAAGACGATTTTAGACTAGTTTCCAAGAGGCCTTGGGAACCCAAATTAACTTTAGTACTGCGTATCACCCAGATACAGATGGACAGAACAAAGGAACAAAACAAATATTGGAGGATATTTTTCACATGTACATTATGGACCAACATAATCACTTGGAACAATTCTTTCCATTGGTAGAATTTGCGTATAACAACAATTATCAAAGCACCATTAAGATGGCGGATTTCGAGTTTCTTTACAGAAGACCATGTCGGATGCCTTTGACTTGGGATCGTCTTAAGGATAGGGTACTGGTGTGACCAGAAGTGATGCGATCCAAGAAATGGAAGATAAAATGAAAACTATAAGACAAAAGAACAAGGAAGCACAGGGTCGACAGAAGAGTTATGTCGATACGCATCATGTCAACTGTATTTATGAAGTTGGCGACCGAGTCTTCTTGTGGGTGAAATCGCATAAGAGTTAGATCAAGTTTGGAAAGGGTGATAAACTCTCTTCTAGGTTCATGGGACCTTTTGATATTATGGAAAAGAAGGTTCTTGTGGCCTATCGACTAGCCTTTCTTGATTCTTTGAGGCGTATGCATGATGTTTTTCAAATATCTGTTTTGAGACATTATGTTAGTGATCCTACACTTGTTATTGAATTGAGTACCTTGTAGTTTTCTGACGAGGGTGTGTTCATGACTGATCCAATCCTCATCCTGGACCATATCATTCAACAGCTATGATGTTGAACAATAGATCAGTTCAAGGTCTAGTGGGACAACTATAGTCTGTACTCGGTGACCTAGGAGGACGCATATGATATGCACCAACAATTTACATTTTTGTTTGATAGATAAACTTATGATATTGTGATACACTTTATTTCAACACTTATATACTGTGAAACTTCGAGATAAATTTTAACACAAGAGGGGTTGTATGTACAATCTTTCTCTTGAGCGCACTGAGCGAACTTATTCTTTGAGGACAATTGCGTGCAAGTGATCCGGTTTATTATACTATTGGTTGTTTTGATTATTATTATGGCATATTGTGTATTTGATGATATGTTATTTTGTTATATTTATGTAAAAACGTGTTATTGACTGGGTTCTCCTAAGTGTGCAAGAATTAGTACATTCGGGTCAAATTTCGACAACGTGTTTGATGCAATTTCCACTTTATATTGTTGGGAGAACGAAAAACAATGAACCCCCTTAAACTTCATTTTACATGAGGTTGCTTTTATGACGACATATATTTTGTCTTTATTGTGACCTTTCATGCAGACACGTGTCATCTCAGACTTGACTATCCAAACCCCATGTAGCCATCTTAAGACTGACGTCTTGGACATGGTAAGAGAGACATCTTGGACATGGCAAGAGAAACATCTTGGATGTGGCAAGAGAGACATCTTGGACATGGAAAGAGTGACGTCTTGTACGTGGCAATAGAGATGTCTTGGAGATGGAAAGAGAGACATCTTGGAGGTGGAAAGAGAAACATCTTAGAGGTGGCAAGAGAGAGGCTAAGAGGTATCATCTCCGATGTGGTTTGTATGGGAGGTAAACTCTTGGAGGTGGCAAGAGCGACGTCTTGGAGGTGGAAAGAGAGATCTCTTGGAGGTGGAAAGAGAGACGTCTTGGACATGGAAAGACAAACATTAAGAGGTATCATCTCTGACTTGGTTTCTATGGGAGCGACACTCCAAGACATCGCAATAGCGACTGTGTTGTAGGTATTTAAAAAAAAAATACAATATCAATACTCAGAGAAATAGGTACATTAACCTTTTCTAAGATACTAGCCATATCAATATTTAAATCTATATCATTGGTATTAGGCAAGGTTTTTTGAGGAGGAGGACTAACTTCCAATGGTAAAGGAGGTCTTGTCTAATGAGGTTTAGGATCAATAGGATATGTCTCGTGTGTGGTTTTACATGAACTCACAATTGTTGAGCTAAAGTCAAAAATCTCAAGTGTAATCATGCGTAATAAGACTGCAAAAATATACTAGAGAGTAAGTCCATGTTTTTTAGAAAGGATCAAAATAATACTATACTTAATTGGGTATGTTGAAACAAGTTCCATCCTATACAAGATCCTATATACCAATGAGATAGCTGAGCAACATAAATTCCAGAGCCTTCACTGAAACCTCTGACAATTTGTTTGACATTTAGCAGACAATTATATCATAAATAATACAACTTGAATTCATTGCAGGTATTTCTTTGTATCCTTTGTATAACACAACAAATTCACACATAGCATGCAAGTGTTCTGTATATATACATTGAGAAGAAGAAAAAATTCATAGAATGAAAATTGTAGCAATTTGAAACAACCATAACAGATTTGGACTCCAGATATAAATCTCATAATATCTCATGCCAAGATATTTGAAAATTCCAAACCATGTAAAATTCAATATCCCAATACTCGGTCAGAACAAGGGGAAAAAAAAGATAAATTTAAATACTTCAACAACTATAGCAGATTTGGCCTGCAGATATACAACACATATATATTCCAAGTTTAGTTTCAAATAACAACCAATGTTACTGCTATATACACAACTAATACATATATTTTCAAATAACAACCAATGTTAAATGTCATATACATAGTTAATTCATGTAGTACATATATTAAGTGACTTCACATCACAGTCATGTTTTGAACATGATACAAGAACATGAAAATCCAAAGAAGAATATTGTGAATTTGTTCAAATGGCTTCCTGTATTGCATAATATGAGGAAGGTCCACATCCAAACTGTAGATGCTCTCACATATTTCAGATAGAATATTAGGAAAAGAAACATCCATATATCCAATTACTATATTCAAGATATACATGATATGTTATCTAAGTCTGTGGATGCATCCATTTAGCCAGAATTATTTACACGCTTACATTCATAAATCCATTCAGAATACCTGCAAACATTTTCAGAAATACAAATGGCTAAGTCATCCATAGATATATTTATTACTCCATTTCATATTAAATCCCTCTCCTCCATTTCAATAAGGACTACCTTTTTTCAATAATTCAAACCTCTATAAATATCAACTATTCAGCTAATCTAACTACACTACTAAAAAAAGGCATGTGCCAAAATCCAAACACTAAAATATATGGTTCAAAAATATTACACGTCAATGGGATCGCTCAATGTTGTCAATTCCAATTAATCCAAGAGAGTATATTATGTTCAGTAAGGGATCAAAATTAGAAAAGTCACTTGTGAAAAATAATACTACATAAAAATAACCTTAGGAAAACACAAAAAACTGCACTGACCATTTATTGAGGTGTTGAAACTCTCCTAGCATATCTTGCATGAAGCCTCCTTGATAAGATATTTCCAATCCCTGAATAAATAAAAATCTGAGAGAAGGAAAAATGTCAAACTACAAGGCTTCATATAGTCAACAGACTAAATGTCAAACTACAAGGCTTACTTTTTGGGAAACTGAATAATGTAAGACCCAAAAATATCGAAAGAAAAATAAAAAAACTACATCAAAATCACTCTTAGAAATTCGACCTAAGTTGGGAAAAATAACATGCCACTTTGATATCATAGGAAATAGTTAATCAAATATACTAAAGTTGAAAACTAACAATCCATTGACTATTTTTATGGCTCAACATTAAATGAGGTCAATGTAAGGATACCAAAGGGAAGATATTTAACTAGGCAGGTACACTTTCGAATTAGTGTCATGTGCCATCCAAAGTCTTATTCATGGAAATTTTATCAATATTTAACAGTTATCACCACACAAATCTATGGTAGTTAGAAAATTATGGGGAGGTTGACTCATCATTGGCAATCCCTTTTACAACATAGTAAAAAAGCAGAAAAGCCTACACCAATTTAATGAGAACAGATGGAGAAGCAAAAATGAATGAAATCACGTTCTCACAAGAATGAGTATGTATAAATTTCCCATGGGAATGAGTATGTATAAAGCATAAAATAGGGGAAAATAGCAAAATAGATAAAAAAAAACGCCATTCCAAGAGAATTTAAAATGTTGAAAGTCCATGGCGACCTTCTGGTGCAAAGAACTTAAATCATGAATAACTATCATGAATAATTCTCATGAGTTGTTGGGAAAAAATCAGTTCAAGACAAGAATATATGGGATTGTTTTATGCATGCTGACAAAGAGAAAAAACATATTTTTGAACCTGCACTCACCTGATTTTCCAGCGATACACTAATACATGATGAATACGAGGATGAATGAATACAAGGGTTTCCAAATTAAACTGTGTATTCCTTTATTATTTTAAAGATAATAAATGATTGATAAATGAGAAGTACAAAGTATCTTATATTGATTCAACCCTCTTTTCAGTATAAGTGTTAGTTCAACAAAACTATTATCATTATAAGCATAAGTTCAACAAAATCTTACCTACTACAGCGTGCTTGGGCCTGTCATCAAATCTGGGATCTTCTAATGATGATTTTTATAAATATTTTGTTGATTCTCTATTATCTAATTTTCATATATGTTTATAAGAAAGATAAGAGAAAAGGAATGATCGTGTACTTCCTAGAAGGCCCTTTTACCCTCTACCAATCAAAACTAGTTTTTGAAAATAGGTAGAGATGAAGAATCAACACGAGTTAAAGCGAAGTTTCAATCATGTTGAATGGAGGAAAAACAAGAATGTTTCAATCGACACTAAATGAAATTCAGACCATGCAATCCAGTCCAGAACATGCTTTCAAAGATTATTTTTCCTCGTTCCAGTCCCATCTTTGCTAGAAAATAGATTCTAGATTTAGTTTTGAATGAAAACTTTGATGAAAGATTGATAATGAGAGATTGATGATGAAAGAATGGGTTGATGATTCTTTATGTTAAGGATTATTATATATAAATATCAATATCACAAATGCACTAAAAGAAGCATAGTTTTTTTCCTCCTCTCCTATTACAATCACACGAAGAAGACAAGGACATCATCAACAAAGTGGGGAAGTTTGTTGTCATAAAAAAATAGTCAAATCATCCTAAGAAAAATGATATTATTTTCTCTGACGGTTAAAACAATGCCTTTCTCTCATGTTTATAAAGATCCTAGTGCGGCCTGGTTGGATTCTATCCTAGTAAAGGCTACAGATGTCTTCAACTACATGTGGACAATTGTTTTAACTTTTGCTAAGTGTGAGATACCTTTTTTTCTGCCACAATAAACCATCTTCTTGCTCTCATTCTTACAACTAAATGCATGCATGAGGTCCACTCATCAATGGAATGATGTTTTGGTTCCATTAGAAGTTTGATTTCCCCTAATCAACTCATTTTCACTGTTTAGAGGTAGATGGGCTTGTAAGTAAATAATCTCATTGACAAACACTACTCCAGTTTTTTCAAAAACAATTGATGGTTTTTATAGAATCTATTTTCATTCAGAGAAGAGAAGCAAAGAAATAACGGTTGGATTGGATGACTCCATGCCAATTTAAGGACAAAAGGAACATATCTGCAGTTCTTGATGCCTCACGGGGAAGTGTCTTCCCCAATTATAAGATTAATGTTATCACTCGAAATTTTTTTTCCAAAACCTGGTCACACCTCCAACTTCTCAAAAATTTGACTTTCTCTATGCAACCTCAAGTTAATCTCAATCTAGCTACACATCATGATTTCATTGACTCCTTTATTCAAGAGTAAAATACCTTGGTTATTCTTCACACTAGTACCAATCAACCAAGCCTTGCCAAAAGTATTCTTGTCTAATGCATTTGTAATGAAGGACGTGTGGACAATGGTAGCCATGTCTTCGACACCAAACACCAATGTTTTGACACCATTCTATTTATTTTCCTATGGATGGAATCTATAAAGGTTTACCACCATGATGTATTTGTTCTATCAGTTTAGGTTTATGTTGATGATGCCACAGATGCCCAGAGTCAACATTTAATTCAATTATATCCTATGAAGATATTATGGTGCTCTAGATTCAGCAAATGAAGGGAGGTCCAAAGAAATGACAATTCTCAAATACTAAAGGATGTTCATGAGGATGTGTGAATTGCCTCAAATGTGGTGGCTGCTGCGATGTTTCTTCTTGTATTTCTTGTATTTTTATTTCTTTTAACTGGACTAAAGACTTTGGTTTACATTTTGGTTCTTTGTGCATTGTTTCTTGTGGTAGAAACATCCATTACAATATATACAAAGAAACAAGATGAATCACATGAAGAACTAAGTCACAATGACGTAATTCTAAATTCTTTTGATTCTCCTTGGCTAACGAAAAATAGAATCATATACTTTTGAGGATTATTCAACCATTATTTTTAAAAGTGCATGATGTCCATATCAAGATTTACAATGTACCAGCCAAGATGTTTTGTTTGGATGAAAAACAATTTCTTAAGGAGGCATAATGTTTTCTATAAGAGATATTGACAAAACCAGGTAGAATTCTAATGCCTTCAGTCAGAGAAGGATCTGACATAGAGGACATGAGAAAAAATTAGGAGAGTTAATTGTACAAGTGGAGGAAACAATTGATTAAAACAAAATATGGTTGAAATGGTTTTCCACCGTGTTGATTTGTCAAACTAGGATCTCTTCTCCAAAGTGACCCCTTTTTAAAGATATTCACACCAATAGAAAATGGGCATTTTGTCCCAATGTGTAAAACGAAAGTTCAAATTAAATACCCCAATCTAGTATGGAAACCTTTGACTTTGAGCATACTAGATAGGGAGCTTGGATA
Organism: Picea engelmannii; assembly: GCA_009831015.1. Classification (NCBI taxonomy): domain Eukaryota; kingdom Viridiplantae; phylum Streptophyta; class Pinopsida; order Pinales; family Pinaceae; genus Picea; species Picea engelmannii. The sequence continues at coordinate 981,189 of ML781477.1, read as the reverse complement.
ACACATTAAAGTTTGACTTCTATAATTTCAACAACAGTGGGAATCATAAATTGAATGGAAGGATGCAAAATCATTGGATGACCTTGAGAAGCTTTATATAAGCAAGAATGGAAAAAAATTATTTACCAACAAGCAATAATAATCATCATAAAAAGATATTGAAGGGTCAATTAAGTTCTCAACAAGCACAAAACATAGTTTCTTTGAATACATGGTCAATGGATACAAGTTAAACTTCATGGTGGCTATATATTTTACAGCCTCAAAAGGGAATCACCGATTACTAGATTCTTTTCACTATATAGACACCTTGGGGAGGTCTAACACATATTAACGAGCAACAACTTTCAATTACACAAACTCAGATGTTTCTTACATGAATTTGGTCATGAATGGAGAGTGTGTGTTAGCATTTGGGGTCCATTAAGGAAAATATGGGCTCCAGGAAGAACATTAATAGCACCCTGTGCTATTAAAAGAAACATTTACTAATTTGACACTAAAGTTTAGTGGGCACAATCAACATGACTCACAATATCTCCTATAATTTCTATTAGATGGGCTTCATAAAGATTTAAAATGTGTGAAACACAAACCATACATAGACTCAAAGATGAAAATATGCATCCAAATAAGGAAGATTTACAGTGGGTTGGTATTTTCACTTCTATTAGGTTGTGAAAAGAGTGATCAATGCCTTGCTTCAAGTGTGTCTTTTAATGTTTCCAAAAACACAACTAACTCTCTAGAACATTAGACCGTGTTGTCTATAATCACTGAACGTTTTGGGTTTCACTTGATATATGACATGCACTTGACAGATGCCAAGAATATATACTAGTTGAGTTATGTGCACATGCTTATGTGCTCATTGAGTGTGAATACAGAATTGAGTGTAAAGACAGAGATGTTCATGTTTTCATCCAACAAAACTGTGCATGGAATCACTAAAACTTATTTCGAGAGGAGTCAAGTACATTCAAGGAAGAAAAGTTTATCATTGGAATATCAACAAGGTTTTCACCTTTGCAAGGAATGTTTCAAAGAATCCAAAGACATAGAAGGAATTTACTGTACTTCATAACGGAGACAATCCAAGCGATTCCAATCTGTCTGATATTCAAAAAAATCGTGATTTGGCTATTGAAAATCTAGATTCAAGATTGGATGCCCTAAGGATTGAACTTTTCCCAGGTTATATGAATGAAGGGATACATCGACATAGGAACAAGTGTCTTCCATTATTGGGAAAGAGTTATGGAACAAGTGTCTCACCCTATATTGTCACTCTAAAGTCCTTAGAATCAATTGCAAAAAACATGAAAACATAGATATAAGATCATTTACCTAATTGATGAGTGACGATCATTAAACGATCAACCATTTAGTATACATATAACACCAATCATAAACATTTTTCATCAATAGATTGTAACATACTAAAAGACAACATCAACCACAAAATGAAATAGACTATAGAGCATCATATTCATTACCAACGAATTGTAAGATTCAATCAATAGTTCAAATTTCAAACTTCAAACTCCAAAGGTAAAATGTCATATAATGTTCATAACTTCAGTATTTACAAAATAAGATATAATAAAGAGTCAAGAGTCCTAACTATGGAACTATTGACCATATTTTTATGCTAAAATATTAACATTTTGCAAATTGAGCTCATTAGGTATATACCAAGGGTGTGACCTCATAATTACTGATCAAGAAATTTTAAACAATATGAACCCAAGAATTTCAAAGTGCATAATCAAACTTGGAAATCATCCATCAACATAAGAAAGTAACAATACCAAAGCGTTGTTATGTGATCATGCTCAAACCATATATCTCAAAATATTTAGATGCATTATATGTAAGGGCCGATTAAGTGTCTAATGTTTCAAATAACGTTGTTTTGTGTGGATAAAATTAACATATTTAACCACCAAAGCATGAACAAGTCCTTAATTTTGGATTACACCAGCATCATTGTGAATTTATTTATGCATCTGTTGATAAATCCAGATCAGGATTTTAGTGAAGTTTTACTATTTAACCATGACTCTTCAAGCCAATACAAGAAATCACTCAAATTTAGAGTCTATTATTCTTAGAAATCTTTCATCATGTATCATTAAGCATGTTGAATTTTTTTTTTTGCAACTATAAACCAATCAAAGAATTCTTCCAACGTAATGTGTGGAGATGCCAAGAAACTGTCCACAGACTACTATAATGGAATGCCACAGTCTTAATCCTCAAGAAACATGATTTGAAATCAACACAGTTTCCTTAAGAATATCTCATATTTACTAAACGACCATGATGTATCAAGTTCATTAGTAGTTTTGAATCTTGTTTGGAGCTGACAAATTTATGTCAAACCATAGAATACCTTTAGTTCAAACATAATTAGCAATCGAGTTGTGTTTAGTGGATTAGACCTTCAAATCTGAAATATCTCTTAATTTTCAATCCTCACAGAACTTAAAAGATGCATCCATCAAGGAATGACATTAGGAATCCTCACAGAACACCTCATTAGAATGTGAAGCCCCAACTAACTAATGAATGTGAGCTTCAAAACATGGAATGAAGCATCAACTAGACTAATGTAACGCTTAGAATTCCCACCAAGATAGCCACTCATATCCTTACTCTACAGGTTTAGGTGTACCCATATTAGTTCTTTGATATTTTTTTTTACTATGGATTGAATTTGATTGGTCACAATTGAAGACTTTAATCCCCTATTGCACAAACCTATGTTGATCTTCTAATGCACCCTTTAATCTTCATCGCATTTGGATGGTATGGCCTCACAAATGTTCGAAGAGATCTTGTCCATGGACATGTAGTGATGTTTTTCTCATCTCTTGAAAGATTTTGTTTTATAGCCATATATTCCAAGTGACCACCCCTAGAATGATTGCACACATTTTAAGTCCTTACAACATGAAATTTACCTATAATTTATCACATGAAATGATTGGAAGTTGACAACTGCATTACAGCGCCAATAACTGAGTTGTTTGCTACACAATTATTAATGGGAAATTGCCATGGAGACTAAATTTCTACAGTTTGCATAGAATCAAAATCAAGGAATTGGGTTTGCATTAGCCAACGCTCTGAGGAATGCATGCTTTTTGTTGTTTTTCATTAGTTTATTTGAATGTCGTATGCATATTTGATAGTGACACATACCCCCACCCTAGCAGGGTCTGCTTGACCTCTCGGTCTTTGGATCTTCAAATTCCCAAGACGAAATGGCTCCTTGGTCGCTACTAGAAACCTTCACACATATAACCACAGATCTCCTTTTCTATGCTCCACTCGCATGAACATGCACTAGAAATGAGCCTCTACTCCACTTGACCACCAGCGTGACCATATACTTCAAACCAAAAAGGTGCATCAAGTTTCACGATTTCAGGAATTTTGTTCTCATTCACCCCGACTCCTCCGATTCCTAAAACCCTGAAATGGGATAACGATCCCTAGCTCCTCCCTTGTTCTTCTACCATATGACCTACAATCAAACCCTAGGGTCCACCTCCGATAACATCGGGATTTCGCATGTAGGGAACTCGTGATGTGACTTTTCTCCTCTTTCGCAATATCCAAACTCACGAATTCCTCGCCAGAGATCAACGGTCCTGAACCTCCCACAATCTGACGGACCAGATCACATTGGGATTTCACGTATTGTGGGTTTATGAAGTGACCCTCTTCCTTTCTCCCAAAATGGGAGCCCATGATGACTACTTATGCTAGATCGACGATCCTCGTTCCTTCAGAATACGAAGGTCTAGATCCTTCCTTTTCTTATCAGGATTTCACAACTCACGACTTCTGGGTAGAAAGTTCCTCCCCTCTCCTGACTCCCAAAATGTTGATATTTCAGAGCGCCCAATAAACGACCCACAGTCCTCTGGATCTAATGGTTGCTATCTCTCCTGATCTTGAGAGTGTTGGAAAAGACTCTGTCTTATCCTTTTCGTGGATCTACTGGATCCAACAGTCCATGGAAAATCGATGTTTCTCCCTCCGAGAATTCCAACCAATGGTTCAGGCTCTCTATGTTTCCTGGCCAAAAAATTGGTGTCAATCCTCCTTAGCTTGGTCTCTATGAGGTGAATTCAACCTTCATCCTTCGTTTGTAATTTTCTAAGTCTCTATCCTTCCTGATATTTATTCTTGCTGCAAACTCAAGGATTCTAAGGAATTCTTGTGTGCACTCCTTGAGGCCCTCAAGAGAATCTGTGATTATTTGATATCTCCCAACTATGTGCACTCCTTCCGACATAAGCTTTTCAACCAATCACTTGGTTTGGAAAAGTCTAAGACTCGACCTAGCCTGCGCACACCTTGCACGACTCTCTTCTCTACTTTCACTTCTGTTGGTATAAGAACAACTCTATCTCTGCTAATCTTTTCTGAGGTAAAAATCAGAATCTTGTCAACGCACTCCTTCCAGGCCTCCACTGCACTCCTTGCAAGAATTCTCAGGATGAGGAGAAATTTAAGCTTATACTCTCCCTCTCATAGACTTCATACAATCAGCATGAAATCATACACACAAAGCATTGAAAAAAATGCATAACAGATCATGTAAGCAAACTGTAAACATACCATTCAATAGATGCAAACAATAACCATAAAAACACCATGAAATTGGATAAAAGAATTCTTATATTAATTCAATTTCTTTTGTACATGGTTTTTCGATAGAAACAATCATCTGCTCAAACAACTTCTACAATCTTTGTTCTTTTCTTCTCTCGTATGGTCTCTTGCTTCTATTCTTTTACTCTTACAATTGAGAATGATAATACAATACATCTATGAGGGATATTTATTGATTTTTCCCTGCTACAACTCTCAACTATCTTATTGGAATAAATAATATAACTAATTTAAATTTATTACATTAAATGCCTCCAACCGACAGATGAGAGCAACGCTCAAGATCTACATTACAATCCCCAAAACATTGAATAACAATTACATCCTTATAGATATTACATTAATGTTTCATATTTTAAATTTCAAAATGTCTTCAGAATGCGCACTGGTGTATATCCATCTATCCTCCACTTGCGCTTGTTGGCGATGCTCATGCATCATACTCCTCTGGCTAAAAAAATTCATGGACTCTTGTTCATGAGCTCCTACACTGTCTGTCCATGTTTCTGGATATTTGCTTCACTTTCCCAACTGGCATCCTCAATTGGGTGTGCTTTAAATTTTATTAGATATTCAAAATATGTCTTCCTATGGGTCTTCTTTCCAACTCTCTAATAAATGATATTTTCCATCTGCGACTTTTCATCTACAGGAATTTGTTTGACCCACTGAACTTCCTTTTGATTCTCTTCTCCTCTCGCTTCATCTACTCTATAAGGGTACATATCTGTTATGTTGAATATGTGTGATATGCCCACACCATATAGAAATTCTATCTTGTAAGCATTGGCCTCAAATTTCCGCAAGATTTTACACAACTCTATCTTTTTCATCTTCAGCTTGTTATATGTTCCCCTTGGGAACCTTTCTTTTACTAGATGTGCTAAGACAAAATCTCCCACTTTGAATTTAATCTCTCTCTTATGTTAATATTCTCTGAGCTTGTATTCCTAGTTAGAACTCTGCAACCACTCTTTAATCTTACAATGGATCTCTTGCATCTCTGCTACGAAATATTTCGCTCCAACACTCCTGAACTCATTCTTCTCCAAGTCTCCCAACTCGAATACTCCTCTTGGATGCATTCCATACATTATCTAAAATGGGATCTATCCTATAATCCTATTAGGTGAGTCATTATATGCAAATTCCTCTCCGCTTGCAGTAGAGTCATACCCCACTGACTATGGTGTTCAACTACTAAACCACTCAATAAGTCTCCCAAACTTTGATTTACTACCTCAGTCTTCCCATCTGTCTGAGGGTGATATGATGAGATAAAAGATAGATTCATCCCAAGATTTTTCCATAGTGTCTTCCAAAAATGACCAACACATTTGGTATCTCTGTCCAAAACAATACTCTTGGGAAAACCATGAAGTCGAACAACTTCTTTGAAAAACATATTTGCAATGTGTGTTGCATCACTATTTTTTTGACTTGGAATATAATGTGCCATTTTTAGAATCTGTCAACTACCACGAACATGGGATCACAACCTCTCTATGTCCTTGGAAGTAATAACATGAAATCCATTCTTACCACGTCCCATGTCCTCTCTAGTATTGGAAATGGTTGATACAACCCTGTATTCTGTCTTTTCCCCTTTGCGTGCTAGAAAATTCTACATCTGTTGACAAAATTATACACATCTGTTGTCATTCCTCACCAAAATACAAGTTGTTCAGTTGTACAAATTTTTTATCATGGCCGAAGTGTCAAACCAATCCCCCACTATGTTTTTCCTTCAAAAGGTTTTCTCTCATATAACTCTTCAGGATACACAATTGATTTCCTTTAAACAATAGTCCATCCTGAATTAAATATTCAATCCATTGGATTATATCTCTCAGAACAGGATTCTCGCATGCTTCATAAGCGTTCTTGAAATCTGAATCATCTCTACACATTTACTTAAGGCTATCAAAACCTAAGGTATTCACTTGAAACTCTTGCAGAATCAAACATTTCCTGCTCAATGCATCAACAACCTTGTTAGCATTTCTAGAAATGTGCTTTATAACAAAAGTAAAGTTATGCATAAATTCAACCCATTTTTCATGTTTCTGGTTCAGTGTTTCCTCTCTGGTTACAAACTATAAGGCATGGTTTTCGCTATACAAAACAAACTCTTTTGGAACCAAGTAGTGCCTCCATTTCTTCAACACCTGTATGAATGCATAAAACACTTTATCATAAGTGGAATAATTTATTTTGGCATCGTTGAACTTCTGACTAAAGTATGCAACTGGTCTATTTTCTTGACTTAAGACTTCTCCAATCACAAATCCACTTGCTTCACATCTTACTTGGAATGTTTTACTAAAATCTGGCAGAACCAGAACTCACCGTCCAATTATCTTCTCCTTTAACAACTTGAAACTTTTCTCTGCTTCCTCTATCCAATGAAATATTTATGTCTCTTCTTGACTGTTTCCATCATTGGTGCACAAATTCCACTAAAATTTTCGATGAACTTCCTATAAAACTAGGTATTCCATGGAAGCTTCTAACTTCAAAGATATTCCTTCGTGACGACCATTTTTGATTGATTTTACCTTTTCAGGATCCATATTCAACTCATTCGAAGAGATCACAAAACCCAAATAAATGAGTTATGTCTTCATGAAAGACGACTTCTTCAGATTTATCAACAACTTCTCTTGTTGCAACCTCCTCATTACTATAGTTAAATGTCTCAAATGTTCTTCCTTAGTCTTACTGATCCGGATTATTTTCGGCACAAAATGAGAGCGGAGATATAACACAAAAATATTCAGAGATATTGCAAGAGAGACAAGAATATAACAGAGATATAGTGGAAATATAACAAGAGTCACAGATATACAGTAATACACGATTTCTATTAATGAAATAAATGTACAGAGACTGTAAAAGTACAGAGTGAAAGACTCGCTAGAATGGTGGTAGCTTATCTCTGAGAAGAGATGTGACGGATACACGCATCCATGAGAATATGATTCTTACAATGAGGCTCTAAGGGCCTTTTTGACATAAGTAAAATCCAAAACCCTAACCCCGGAAGATGAAAAGCCAAAAGGTTTGTGGGCCCTGATGGGGGTAGTTGATACGTCAACTTCCCAGGGGCGTAACTTTTGTATATGATCTCCGTTTGGGGTGATTGATAGCTCGTTGGAAATATCTATCTGAGAACTACAACTTTTGGGTGAGAAACATCAATCTACAATCCATGTTGCTCCCCGTTTTCTCAAAAAACATCGTTTAGGGCCTCAAAATGGCCCCGGAAGTTAAAAACTGCTAAAAATATTAAATCACCAAAATTGTCAAAAACATGTTTTGGGCCAGTTGGAGAAGGTGGGTGGCCACTGATATCCACATGGATCAATACTCCCTCCTTAGTAATTAATGGTCTCCATTGCGTTGATTTCCCAGGGGAGAGGGGAAAGCGATTGTTGAATCTGAATCTTGGCGATATGCTTGCCTTGCTGGAGAAGTGGCATTGCTTAGCTTGTTGAAGGCTATCACGAACCTTTGAATGGAAGGTTTGGACCTTTTTAACTATTCTGGATATTTTAGATGACTGTGTGCAGAAGGAATCTTTGTGCTTTGCTACAACCTTATCGACCTGCTTCCGGTGGATAGAAGGTGCTTGGGCCAAGGCTGTAGTGGTTGCAGTATCCTTTTGTTCCCCTTTTCAATAGATTGTGCAGAAGATGAATTTTGTAGTATGAGATACTACCTTGCGACACTGTTTAGGTGGGGAAGTAGTTGGAACTACCTCTGGTATCCTGTAGAGATGACCCCCCAGAGTAATAATGACACTACGGGGTCGAGACTCATAGATAGCATGGAGTTTCCACATATATGGCTAGCCCAAGAGAACATCACAGACATCTAGTGGGGCAACATCACATAATACCTCATCCTTTAAGGGTTGGATGCCGTATGAAAATAGACACTGCTGGCTGACACGAAGATCTTGTCCTTGGCAAAGCCACCCGATGCTATATGGTTGCGGGTGTGGTCTTGTCGACAATCCCAATTGTTTGACGACCTCTGCTGAGATGAGGTTCTTCTAGCTTCCGCTATCAACAATAAAATGTAGTTGGGTCCCATTCACCCACATCTGTGAATGAAAAAGGTGCTCCCCTTCTTCTGGATCTGTTGGTTCTTCTGGTTGAATTGATGTGGTTGCGACAATAGCAGTGGGGTCTGTATCGATGATCTGTCCTTTACTAGTATTTTCATAATCAGATTCTGAATCAGGGTTCGGCTCCTTGTCTTTGATCTCAGCCACCAATGACTATTTTGAGCGACATTCATCGGTGTTGTGCCAGGGGCTTTTGTGGAAATCACACCATTTTCCAGTGTCCTTCTTTGTCTTCCTGTGACCCTTCTTTTCCTGTGCCTTGGATTGGTTTTCAGGAGACTATTTGCTAGGGTTGTATTTGTCATACTTTGGTTGTTTTGGATTTGCAGAAACGAATTCCCGTTTGTTCTGGTGCTTAAATTTATGCTCGATTTTAACAGCATATCGATAGGCAGCACCGAGTGATGAGATTTCCAAAAACTCCATTTCAGTTTGGATGTATCTGTGTAGAGCCCCATGGTATTTCAGAACCAAATTTCATTTGGAGTCTTTGATACCTATCTTGGTGCGCAAGGTATGGAAGGTATTGGTGAACTCTGAAACTGCTTGGCCCCTCTCTTGTCGCAGTGTGGTCCATCTCATGTATTGGTCCTCATAGTTGCCAATAGGGTAGTACTGTTCCTTTACTGCATCCACAAAAAAATTTCAAGTGGGATCGGCCCCATATATTCCAGACTCCTCTGTGGAACTCTGCTCCCAGTAAGTTTCCCACCAATGTTTGACATGGGGGAGATCCTTAAGGAGTGTGAAGGTGATCTTTTCCTTGTCAGAAAAATTATGATCAAAGAAATAACCTTCTAGTAGATTTAACCATTTATCTAGGGCATCTGCATCTATTTGACCTTCAAATATGGGAATATCAAAATTAACATGTACCTTGAAACGTGAGGTGCCTCCAAAGTGGCCACTTGATGAAGATGCACCTGATGCTATCGGGAGGCATTGAAGTATGTGGGAAAAATTCTCCATCATTTCGTCCCTCTGTCGCGTGAGAGCTTGCTCAAGCAACAGACTGATAGGATCGTCTGCTCCGTCGTTTCTATTTTCTTCCTCCATTGAGGGTTTCTTGGGTGTGCGAGAGAGATTGTATTCAAGAGAGACAAGATCGAGACCCAACTTTCTATACTTGGACCTCGTCGCGGACATGCACTGAAAACGATCAAGAGAAGCTTGCTCTGATACCACTGATCCGGATTATTTTCGGCACAAAATGAGAGTGGAGATATAACACATAAATATTCAGAGATATTGAAAGAGAGACAAAAATATAATAGAGATATGGCGGAAATATAACAAGAGTCACAGATATACAGTAATACACGATTTCTATTAATGAAATAAATGTACAGAGACTGTAAAAGTACAGAGTGAAAGACTCGCTAGAATGGTGGTAGCTTATCTCTGAGAAGAGATGTGACGGCTACTCGCATCCATGAGAAGATGATTCTTACAATGAGGCTCTAAGGGCCTTTTTAACATAAGTAAAATCCAAAACCCTAACCTCAGAAGATGAAAAGCCCAAAGGTTTGTGGGCCCCGATGGGGGTAGTTGATACGTCAACTTCCCAGGGGCGTAACTTTTGTATACGATCTCCGTTTGGGGTGCTTGATAGCTCGTTGGAAATATATATCCGAGAACTACAACTTTTGGGTGAGCAACATGATCTATGATCCATGTTGCTCCCTGTTTTCCCAAAAAAACATCGTTTAGGGCCTCAAAATGGCCCCGGAAGTTAAAAACTGCTAAAAATAGTAAATTACTAAAATTGTCAAAAACATGTTTTGGGCCAGTTGAAAAAGGTGGGTGGCCACCGATATCCACCTGGATCACTTAATGAAGATCAGTATATCATCAATATACACAATTACAATTTTTCCAATGAAATCTTTCAAGATTTTGTTCATTAATCTCATGAAATTACTTGGCGCATTCGTCAATCCAAATGACAAGACAAGGCATTCATACATCCCTTCATTCATCTTGAATGTTGTCTTCCATTCATCATCTTCCCTGATTCTAATCTGAAGATATTTGTTTTTCAAATCATTTTTTGAAAAAAACTTTGCTCCACTCAAGCAATCCATCAAGTCATCCATCCCGGGTAAAGGAAATCTATACTTGATGGTGATTTTGTTTATAGCCCTTGATTCTGTACACATATTCAATCCACCATGTTTCTTTTGACTTAACACTATTGGCACAACACGTGGACTCAAGTTTTCTCTAATCAACCCTTTGTCCATCAAATCCTCGACTTGCTTCTTGACCTCTTCATTATCTTGCGGCATCAATATGTACGCTGGTTTATTTGGTAAACTTACTCCTGGTATAAGGTCAATATTATGGATTATACTTCTAATGGGTGGTAGCAAACAAGGTAAATCATCCACCAATATATTATAAAAATTCTCCAGCAATTCCCAAACTTCCTGAGGTAGATCATCTATTGACGTACTAGTCAAGATGACTCTATGTTTTCTCACCAAAACAAATTGAATCTCTTCATCTTTATTGAATTCATCCAGAAGTTCCTTCCCACTCATGAGAAGTATAGTATTTCTTGTTTTTTCTTTCACCTTCTTGTCTTCAATTGGCAACAACATATGCGTCCTACCATTCTTCTCTAAGGTGTATTTGTTCTTTCTTCCATCATGAATAACACTTATGTCATATTGCCACAACCTTCCAACAAAATATGACAAACATACATGGGATTAATATCAAGTAAGATATCATATCTGTATCCCCCTATATTAAATTCATCTAAACATTGTTTAGTGGCTGTTAGCCGATGTCTTTTTTGCAACCACGAAACCTTGTATGGGCTCGGATGTGCAACTGTCTCCAATTCTAGATTCTCCACCATATTTGTGGATACTAGATTATCTGTTCTTCCACTGTCAATTATCACCTTGCATAGCCTATCCTTGGTCTTGCAAGAAGTCCTAAACAAACTATTCCTATGGACTGGATTCTCCATCTCTTTCTCTGGCTTCAAGATAATTTTTCTAATCATCAAGGATCTTCCACCTTCTGCATCTTCTGCCTCAACATTTCTCCTTTGCACTTCTGAATTGTGAGGTTATCCTCCTACATCTCTTTTTCTATTGGGACATTCCCATGATTTGTGTCTGACCTTTCCACAAACAAAACACTTTACTTCAACTCCTCTTCTTCTTCCTCTTCCTCTTGCTCGAGGAAAAGTGTTCCTATCAACATACTTTGCTCCTTGTGAGATTCCTCCCCTTTTTGGGTGGTTATAAGGTTTCTTCTCTTCATCCTTGGGATTATGTACTCTGTCATGGGAAATTTCATTGCCTCTACTCTGAATTCTACATCTACCCCTTTGACCTTGCTTTCGGGCCAATTTCACTTCTGCCTTCAAAACAATCTGATAATAATCTTCTACATTCTTGACTGTAACCATGGTAATCTCATCCTCAATCTCATATCTCAGGCCATTCATATATCTAGTGACTTTTTATTATCACTCTCATAATGACCAACTCTGATGTTTAATCTGTAAAATTCCTCAGTGTATTCCTTCACTATCATCCCTTTCTATCTTAATTTATGCATTCTTCGAAACACATTGGTTTGATAATCCCTAGGTATGAATTTGGATTTTATCTTGGCGACCATCCTATCCCAACTTTTAGTTCTTTGTTTTCCTTTGCAACGCCTGTCAGCCTGTAGTTCATCCCACCACACTGTTGTGTGCCCTTTCAGTCTAGTGACAACGTGCTTTACCTTCTTATCTTCTTCGATATCCTCATAGTTGAAGTATTTATCTAGAGATCTAAACCAATCTAGCAACTCCTCAACGTCTAATTTGACTTCATACATTAGGATGTCCATTTTTTCTTTGGAACCTATTCTGGAAACAACTTTGAATAGACGTTCTTTTGCAACATCCTTGGCTACAAATTTTACTTCGGCTCCAGCTTTGTTCTCACTTTTGGCCTCACTGATATCTCCAGTATCAGGTGTTTTCCTCAATGTTGTCTCCATAGCATCCAATCAAGCATGAGGTTCCCTCGTCTCCCTTTCCATGGTTGGATCGGGCATAGGTATCTCTTGACATCCCCTCGGTAGCATTGTTTCAATCTGTCCATCCAGGATTCAATCACAACTATCCCCTATCTTCCTCTACAGAAAAAAAAAATTGTTAGCTATGATACTACCTGACGTAGACCCCCACCTCCGAAGGGTCTTCTTGACCTCTCGGTCCTTGGATCTTAAAATTCCTGAGCCAAAATGGCTCCTTGTTCCCCACTAGAACCCTTCACACATATAACCACAGGTATCCTTTTATATGCTCCACCTGCATGAAAATTCACTAGACACGATCCTCCACTCCACCTGACCACTGGCGTGACCACAGACTTAACCCCAAAAAGGTGCCTCAGGTTTCATGATTTCGAGACTTTTGTTGTGAGTCACCCCGACTCCTCCAATTCCCAAAACCACAAAATGGGCTAACGGTCACTAGCTCCTCCCTTATTATTCTACAATTTCGACCTCCATTCAAACCATAGGGTCCACCACTGAGCGTGTCGAGATTTCACATTTTGGGAACTCGCGATGTGAGTTTTGTCCCTTTTCCTGATATTTGAACTCACACCTTCCTCACCATAGATCAACACTCTTGAACCTCCCATGATCTAATGACCCAGATCGCATCAGGATTTTTCATATTGGGGGTTTGTGAAGTGCCCCTCTTCCTTTCTCCCGAAATGTGAACCTGCGATGATCTCTTATGCTATATCAACAACCCTCATTCCCTCACGATCTGATGGTCTGTATCCTTCCTTATCTTATTGGGATTTCACGACTCGCGGCTTCTGGGTAGCAAGTTCCTCCACTCTCCTGACTCCTGAAATGTCGATATTTTAGAGCTCCCAATTAATGACCCACCTTCCTATGGATCTAACGGTTGCTATCTCTCCTAAGCTTGCGAGTGTTGGAAAACACTCAGTCTTATCCTCTTCGTGGATCTACCGAATCCAATGATCCATGGAAAATCCTTGTTTCTCCCTCCGAGAATTCCAACCATTGGTTCATGATATCGATGTTTCCTAGAAAAAAAATTGGCGTCAACCCTCCTGAGATTTGTTTCTGCGAGGTGACTTCAACCCTCATCCTTCCTTTGTTTTTTTCTAAGTCTCTATCCTTCCTGAGCTTGATTCTTTCTGCAAACTCAAGGATTCTAAGGAATTCTTTTGCGCACTCCTTCCGGCCCTCACGATAATCCTTGATTATTTCATATATCCCAACTCTGCACACTCCTCGTGACATAAGTTCTTCAACCACTCACTTGGTTTGGAAAAGTATAAGACTCGACCTGGCCTATGCACACATTACATGGCTTTGTGTTGTACTTGCACTTTTGTTGGTATAAGAACAACTCTATCTCTCTTGAGCGTTTCTGAGGTAAAACTCATAATCTTGTCAACGCACTCCTTGCTGACCTCCACTGCACTCCTTGCAAGAATTCTTAGGATGATGAGAAATTTAAACTTATACTCTCCCTCACACATAATTCATACATTCAACATGAAATCATACACACAAAGCATTGAAACAAATGCATAACAGAGCATGTAAGAAAACTGTAAACATACCATTTAATAGATGGAAACAATAACCATAACAACACCATGAAATTGGATCAAATAATTCTTATATTAATTCATGTTCTTTGTACATGGTTTTTCTATAGAAACAACTATTTGCTCAAACAAATTTTACAATCTTCGTTCTTCTCTGCTCTCCTAAGGTCTCTTGCTTCTACTCTTATACTCTTACAATTGAGAACGATAATACAATACATCTACGAGGGAGATTTCTTGAGTTTTCCTTCCTACAACTCTAAGATATCTTATTGAAATTAAGACTATAACAACTTTACATTTATTACATTAAATGCCTCCAACCGGAAGATGAGAGAAATTCTCAAGATCTGCATTACAATCCCCAAAACATTTAAGAACAATTACATCTTTCTAGCTATTGCATTAATGTTTCATATTTTAAATTTCAAAATGTCTTCAAAATGTGTGCTGGTGTATATCCATCTATTCTCCACTTGCGCTTCACGGAGATGCTCTTGCATCAGATAGCCAATACCTTATCTAATAATAATGAATAACACATTCTTGATATCTCTCCAACTATAAAATGAATATCGTAGTTTCTTTACAGTTCCATATTGGATTCACATGAAAGTTGGAACTTGAATTGAAATAACATGTAGGTGTTGATGCAGGGAGCGATCATCTATATGGTGTGATAGAGTAGCATAATTTATATTCTACAAAAAGATCTTGGGGTGTTGTGAAAACTATCATTGGATGTGGATTTGATCCTGAAAACAGAAGAGTTTATTATACATTAAACGACAAATAGGCTTACTCTATGAAGTGAAAATTAGATGAGTTTAGTAATCCTCCGTACCCAATAATTACAGCCAACTATGATGTAACTATATTAGTAAATCTTGGCCAGAGTGCATTTGAGTATGTTCCGACCAATGATCAAATGGTGGTTGATCTATGCTTCAAAAGGCTGCTTTTTCCTAGTCCTCAAAAATTACAATGTGCCTTTTATGAAGACAGTGGTGATCTTTTCTCAATGCATAAACTTGATTCAGAATGTCAATCAAATGTTGAATGTTACAATTCACATGATGTGCAGAACAAAAACTCGCCTTCTGACGGTGAATATGATTTCTTTGAGGTTGTTCTTGATAAAAATAAGTAAATACAAAAGATTTCCATATAGAGGATTCTTTTCCAAATGCATCACATCAGAGTTGTATTTTTTTATCAATATACTTCTATGTTTCATATCTTTGTTCATGAGATTGGTAAGGATATCCAATGTTGAAGCACATACCCTCCCCTCTTATCTCTTCTATCTGGAAAATATTATATAGGTCCATGTGTGGATATTTCATTGGAAGGTAATGCTTTATGTATAGTACTCTTGATTCTAGGTTTCGTCTTTCATCCAAATCAATCATGGGACAAGAATGGAACTCAATAATTGTGGTTGTTCATTTAAACAAATAGGCCATGTTCATTTCCTTTCTGGAATAACATCCAATGACAACCCAACATTGACAACCCAATGGCAACCCAACATTGAGTCAAACACAATAGTAGTTGACAATTTTAATATGTTTGTGTACATATGATTTATAGGTTGGTGAAATAGTATGATTTTGGGTTGGAGAGTGTGCAGTGATCAAAGGTCGTAGAGCATTCTAAAAACACAATAATTGTCTTTTTTCCTAAAAACCCTAGTTGTATGTCATCTTATATTTTCAAATAAAAATTATGTTTTTATTTGTAAATACTCCCAACAAAAGAGTGGTGTGTGTGCACAAGTGACCTAAGTCCTAAGTTTAAACCTAGGTCATATCATCACATATCAACTATATATTCCAAACTCCACATGTCAACCACCAAATCACAACATACAATACAAAGCCCAGTGCACCAAGCGCTAAACTCACAAGTGGATAACCTTGGGTTCTCATCGTAAAACATGTAGTTTATGAATTAATGTATATAAACATTTCAAAAGGGTTTTTCCTTCTCCATGTGGGATAATTCCCCAAATCTTAAGAAATAAAACCACGAAGTTTGAAACACAGAATTGAAAAATTAGAGTTTCCTTTTTCCATATGGGATTATGTACCAAGTGTCTATAGGTGTCAAGGAGAAAGCATTGGGTTGACATTTCTATTTTTGGCAGTGCAGGAGTTTTGTTTGAGGATCATTTGGAGGTTGATCTGCCGCATCTGTCTGCCTAATTTTCTCACAATTGGTGTGAATGCTTCTTTGAGACAACTGCTTGAATTTGGGTTGTTTCATGAAGATCCACATCATAGAAATATTTTTACAATGTGTGATGGACGTATTGCATTTATAGACTTCAGGAATGACCAAAGTGGTTGGAGATACAATCTCTTGATGAACTAAAAATGAAGTTGGGGCATGTGATAGTAATGGTACTTCTCCCTGGAATGTTTGAAAATAGTAAAAAGGTTTCATTGACCGTGGTCTAGAATTTCTATGCTTCTCAGGGTTAGTGTTATTGTCAAATGATAGTGATCTGACATTACGAGAATGCCCCATTCAAGTGATTTTTAATGATGGAGATATATATTACAAAGCTACAATAAAGATGGTTGAGGGATTCAATCGAGAAAACCTTTCAAATGTTTTTGAAAAAGCTGACAAACCATATAGAGAAGGACGAGCAGGCTTGAATATTGTAAAGATGTTTTATACAATGTAAAATATGGAAGATGGTGGTCAGAGCCCAACACAGAAAAGGTGGAAGCATTACAAAAGAAGGGTGTCTCTAGTTTCCTTGTTATTGTGTGTCTGAGGAATATTTTGGAGTGGAAGTTTCTTTTATATTGCATTTTGGGATGCTTCGATGAGAGATATTCTCAATATCATAAAAAAAAATGGGAAGGAAGATTCCCATACCATTGATATTTATACAGGCCGAGAAACACATTGAAGTATATACCAGAAAAGGATTTTTAGGAATACCATCTGCATGGAAAAAACAAAATATTCCTTTTGCATGATAGCAGGGCACTAACAAAAAGTCAATGGTGGAAAGATGATGACTAGAAGTGGACTTTTACCTATGGATTTCATGTTGAAGAATTCTTAGTTTTTGTCTATTTAGTAAATGCTTCAAAGGCATATTTATAACCTGAGATCAGTGTAGTGACATGGACTATAGTATTTATTTATTTGTTGCTTATATGATGTTGAGAGATGAAAAATAGAGCTTCGGGACCAATTTCCCCCATTTGATTCAGAAACTGCAATCGCTTTGTTCCAGAAACAAAAGGACTACCCATTTTAAAACAAACTAGTTATGATGGTGAGAGTATCTTCTTTGCATAAAGCACAAGTGACATGTTTTATCAAGGGTGGTGCCAATGATTAAAACATGGTTCATGGATCTCCTAGGATAAGTGTAGTCCAAGCATTTATAAATCAAGGATAATCCATTGACAATGCAAACTCAAAATGTCAATGGAGTTTATCTGTAGAAAAAACATGTGGCTATAGTGCAACTCTTAAGGTTGAGTTGAAATACCTTCATGATTATGCTGGGATCAATACAATAACAGGTTAAATAGAAGTTGGAAAATGTTTTTCCCTTATCCAACATGAATGGAGTCCAAATTCTTTGATATCCATTGGGGAAATAACCCTTGCAACTTAGTGAATCTAAATAACCTTGTTGAAAAAGATGATTATACAGTGGCATAGTATTGCAATGGAGAAATGTTTGCAACATTTAAATAAGTTCTTTTGTTAAAATACTATGTTATATAACATTGATCAACATGTTAGATATCAATAGTAATGGTTCTAGAACTATGTAACATGAACATGATGAAACCTGATTCCATATATAGTATGGCTTAGTTTAGATAGAGCATGTAGAATGATAACCAATTTGTTGTATGTATTTAGATTAGTTATGCTTACTCAATTACACATAACACATGCAATATCACTAGTAACAACTAAGTGTGTTATATTTTTCATTACCCCGAGATATTAACTATGTTCTAATTCAATTGCTTTATCATTACTATTACGATCTGAATCACATATGTGTCAGATTTCCATTACTAAGATTAAACTAATCTATGTAATAGATTGAATATGCTTAATATAGAGCTTAGATAGCGTCGAATAGGGAAACATAGACTATTATATAGAGAAACTTCATATGGTCATGATAAAGGTAGAGAGATTTCACTATGGCTAGATCATACATGCATAGAGTAGTAATATGAGAAAGACTAATGGCATTCATAGGGTAATATGTGATATGGAATAAATATTGGTACCTTTTTACCTTATGTTAACTAAGAGAAAGTGTTAATATTTAATGCACTCTAACCATTGATTACCTTCTACATAGTAATCCCATATCAACCATTCAATAGAGCCAATAATCATGGAAAACTAGAAATCCAAGAATATGTGCTTCACCATTTCACAACAATCACAGACAAGGCAGAACTCGGATGATCATGAAAATAGAAGAACCTAGAACAAGTGCAAAAACTACCCACATGTTGAGTTTTATACAACCTGTGATGCAACAAGATCTACCAAGGATAAGGTAAATATGGTAGGATGGATCCATTTATTCACTACACACATTTTTAGCTATATTATGTTTAAAAACAAATAAACAGATCTAAATTAAAATAACTAGAATTGATGGCTATATAAACTTATATGCTGAAAGGAGCAATCACACCTGATATGATGAATTGGTCGACAATACAGTTGGAATGGTTGGCCCCGTGTGTTTATATTCAGCTGTATGGACCTATATTAGTCTTGAGCTTCCCTCAATCGATGAAGAAATATCTTAAACTACTTGCCAAAATCATTCAACTTCCATATATATCTAAAAAATCAATAGAAGCAATATTTGTAGTGCATTATTTACTCTAAGATGCATTTTTATGAGAGTGTCAGAACATACCTGAATGATCTCCTCTTGGTTTCGAGAATAATTTATTGGAGCCACACATCTAATATTTGATCAAACTACCTCCCTTGATTTGAAGTAGCAATAACGAAGTCAACATTGACTTTGTTGTTGCTCTGTTGGATCAAGGGAGGTTTTCTCCAAGATTAAATGACTCCAATAAATTATTCTCTACTGAACAGGGCCAACCATGTGAAGCTGAAAGCTCTTATGGCCCCTCCCCCCTCCCTTCACATCACTCTCAAGTCCCCAATACCGAACATATAAATCTATTGAAATATTTACAGCAAAAACAAACATATTAAAATATTAAAATTTTAAAATATTCATGTACATCATCATTTAGTACTTTTATCCGGCCTCTTCTTCTTAGCTCTACAGTTCCTATTAATTTCATCAATATCTACATCTTCGTTCTCTGGGTCCTCTTCAAAATATGATTGTGATTGTGTCCTATCACGCAGAGCACGCCTAGTCACATGGTACTCACGGTGTAATGGAGGCCATTGTGATGAGGCATCACCTACAAAAGAAACAAATACAAAATTTAAATGGCCAATTTTTAAATATCATTGAACTAGTTCAGTAATATTAAAACAAATACATGCAATGTAATTATTTACCTAGTGCCCTATGTTGGCAAATTTAGTGAACAGAATGCAGTGAATGCTTGTCATTGATGACAACAATGAAGAGGATGGCAGAATAAGAAATAAGTCACAATCTAAGGAGGTCAATCGACGAAGAATGACAAAGGGAAGATCTAGTCAAAATAGATTTCGAGGTTGAGGTCAATCGAGCAAAAGACCTATTGTATCCCATTCAAATTTCTAGAAAGGTCGATAGCCATCAGATCTGCAGAAACTGCGCAGAGGTTAAGCATAGGGGATAAGTTCTACTATGCAGAGGAGAAATCCCGGACACGTCATCGGGATATTGGAGAGAGAATCCGATCCGTAGGATCTGAGAAGAAAACCCGACAGCCATAGGATCTGTAAGAGTCGTGCAGGGGTTAAGGCCTACTGTTCGGTGATCTCCGTAGGGACACACGTCAGACATCTGGAGGAGAGTCGGAGGTCAGCTCATCGGAAAATCGGAGTTTCCGTGTACATGAAACTCTTGTATATTGGACTCGCGATCCGCGATTTCCCGATAGGAGGTTTGAACCGTCCATTTGTGAGAACACGTGGCAGGAGATCCAGACGAGTCGGTATTTGGCGTTTTGGAGTTCTCGGTGACGAGAGACTCACAACCGCAGGAATCGCGATATCCCGATACGCGATTTCCCGACGGAGGTAAGCACCTAGTGGGGTCCAAGTGACAACGCAGAGGACAGGTGGCATCGGAGATTCGGGGATCGGGAGTTCATAATGCAAAGAACACAATGCAACGAAAACCCTGATTTCGCGATATGCGAAATCCCGACGGAATCTGAACCGTCAGATCAACATGCGATCTAGACCGTCGATCTAATTCACGTCAGCAGTCCACGTCAGCTAGGGACACGTGGCACAACCAGGTAATGACAGGTGTCAGGCAGATCTAACACTTCAGGCACATACAATTCTTGAATCAGAGTGACACGTGGCAGAATCTAACACGTGCCAAATCACGTGTGACGTCAGCAGAGGCATCGGCAATTGGGACTTTGATATGTCAAGAACACAATGCATCAAGAACTCCGAAATCGCAAAATGTGATTTCGCGAAGTAATCACAGTCGTTGGATAAGAATGATCTGGACCATTGAATCTCTGCATGGAGTGCGAGTACAATTATGGTTGAGGAGATGACTCAGTGACCGTTGGATTCAAGCGCTAGACCCGATCATCGTCGGATCAA
>ML781477.1:872063-939041 GCA_009831015.1 Picea engelmannii | reverse complement strand
CATCTTGTACTTGAACATTTAAGTGGGGTAAAAGGAGGTTGCCCCCTCGAAGAGGCTTATTATCTGAAATTATCTCTTTTTCAAGACGTTGAGTACTTTTCCTGAGGTTTTTCTATGCTATATTGATGTTTGGTTCTTAACAAGGACTCACATGTTGCTTCCAATCAAGGATAAGGAGGTGAAGATAGAAGTAATAAACACAGTACTTCTCATGAGTGGGAAGGACTTCTTACAGAGGTTAAGAGGAAGGAAGAACCGCAATTCATTGTGGTCAGGAAGCCGAAGATTTTTTTGACCAGCACAAGAATGGATGATTTATCAGAAGAAGTTCAGGAACTGTTGGAAGAGTTCGATGATATAGTAGTGGACGAACTACCTCATTTGTTGCCACCGATCAGAAGTGTGAGTCATCATATTGATCTCATACCAGGAACCAGTTTACCAAATAAATCCGCGTACAGATTAATGCCACAAGAGAATGAAGAGGTCAAAAGACAAGTCCAAGATTTGTTAGACAAAGGTTTGGTCAGGGAAAGCTTGAGTCCATGTGTTGTTCCAACAGTACTCAGTCCGAAGAAAGATGGAGGCTAGAGGATGTGTACTGACTTGAGGGAAATTAACAAGATAACCATCAGGTACAGATTTCCATTGCCAAGGATGGATGATCTGATGGATTTCTTGAGTGGAGAAAAGTATTTTTCAAAGATTGATTTGAAAAGCGGTTATCATCAGATCCGCATGAGAGAAGGTGATGAATGGAAGACAACATTCAAATAAAACGAAGGGTTGTATGAATGGATTGTTATGTTGTTTGGCTTAACAAATGCACCAAGTACCTTCATGAGGTTGATGAATGAAGTCCTAAAGGAGTTCATCGAAAAATTTGTCATTGTATATTTGGATGACATACTGGTTTACAGTAGAACAGTGGCAGAGCATCTGAGGCATTTGGCTACAGTGATGCAGAAGTTATAGCAGGAGAAGTTGTTGATAAACATGAGGAAATCCTCATTCATGAAGACAAAGCTCATTTACTTGGGATTTGTTATTTCTGCAGATGAGTTGAGGATGGATCCAGATAAGGTGGAAGTGATCAAGAATTGGCCATCACCGAAGAATATCTTTGAAGTGAGAAGTTTTCACGAATTGGCTAGTTTCTACCGAAAGTTCATCAGGAATTTCAGTGGAATTAGTGCAACAATGATGGATACAATAAAAAAAAGACACAAGTCTTTTCACTAGATAGAAGAGGCTGAGAAGAGTTTTAATTGTTAAATACGAAGATCATGTAACAACTAGTTTTGGTGTTGCCAGATTTCCAGAAGACATTTCAGGTGAAATGCGATGCAAGTGGGTTTGCAATAGGGGCAGTCTTGAGTCAAGAAGACAGGCCGATAGCATACTTCAGCGAGAAGCTGAATGAAATGAAAGTGAAATACTCCACTTATGATAAGGATTTCTATGCTATCATACAGGCATTAAAGAAATGGAGGCATTACTTGATCCCGAAGGAATTTGTCTTATACAGTGACAATCATGCATTGCAGTTTGTGACTCAACAGGAAAAGTTGAATCAGAGACATATCAAATGGGTTGAGTATATGCAGAATTTCACTTTTGTGATTAAACATATTTCTGGTACTGCTAACAAATTTGTTGATGCTTTGAGCAGGAAGTGTTTGCTATTGCAGGAGTTCAAGGTCAAAACGTTGGGTTTTGATGATCTCGGGGACATGTACACAGATGATCACGATTTTAAGGAGGCATATGAATCAACTGAGAATCCAATTCTCAGGGATAGAAGCCAATGGACAGAATACATGATCCAGGAAGGATTGATGTTTAAAGGAAATCAGCTGTGTATTTTGAAATGCTCCATGAGGGAGAATTTGTTGAAGGAGAAACGCAGTGGAGGATTAGCAGGGCACTTTGGTCACGACAAGACGTTCGCAAAGATGAATGAGTCGTATTTTTGGCTGGGAATGTGAGCAAATGTCAATAGATTCGTGGACAGATGAAGAATTTTTCAGCATTCAAAGGGAAGGAGACAAAATGAAGGGTTTTATCAACCATTGCCCATACCAGAAAGGTCGTGGGATGCAATTAGCATGGATTTCATATTGGGGTTGCCAAGAACGCAAAGAGGTTTTGATTCAATCTTTGTGGTAGTGGATATGTTTTCCAATATGGAACACTTCATTCCATGTCAGAAGACCAGTGACGCAACTCACATTGCAAATATGGTCTTCAAAGAAGTCATTCGACTTCATGGATTGCCAAGGAGTATACTTTGGGATTGAGATACTAAGTTCATAGGGCACTTTTGGAGGACCTTATGGAAGAAGCTGGGAACTAACTTGTCATTTAGTTCGGCTTATCATCCTCAGATGGATGGACAGATAGAAGTAGTGAACAAAAGTCTGGGAGACTTGCTGAGAAGCTTGGTGACAGAACTTTCCCCCAGCATACTAGGCAGTGTCCTGCCTCCTTGCATATGTTATATATGAAAAATCATCTTGTGCCTAGGTCTTTTCCCTCTTGGGAATCTTCACAGCTTTACAAATCCCTAATTTTCACGGGATGCCAATGGCCAAATTCCTAATTTCCCACTCGTAACATTCATCCCTGACGTAGTTCCAACATGTTCCCCCCTCATGGAGTCATGGTCAACTAATTTCAACTTGGCTGTTACATTTTCCTATCAACAATAAATATAAAAATATTTTTTTTCTTGCAAGTGTCGTAGTCAAAGAGTTTGTTGTGAAAATCCAATATTTTCCCAACAATCACAAAAATAAATTACAATTAACTAAATTTGAAATTTGGAATTGCCATAAGTGGAAATAATTTTCCAATTTTCAATTTACCAAAAATGGAAATAAATTCCTAAGTATTTTTCAGACTTCAATAATAATTTATTTTCGGGGATATTATAGACAACCTGTTTGTCTCCCTAGGGGTTATTCCCCTCAAGCATGGATGTTACTGAGGGCATTGCACCTCCTCCCTAGCACCCTGTCATCTGCCTCTGCGACGTCCTCTAACCATGATTACCTGGACGAATACAAATCAATTTAATTAGCAACATCATAATCAATTATCTAATAAACATAAGACATAGTGATCCCAAGTCACAGGTCGAGCCTGCTATGATACCATATGTAGCGACCCCCTTCATTATGACTACATACGACGCAAAGCAACTGCAATTTTTTTTTTCTTACATTAAGAATTCAACACCAACACTTGATCACGACAATGCCTATTCATTAATCATAATTAAAGCAATACCTATTACTCATCAGAAAATAATTGACGTCGCAAGCAACACATCAATGAAGGATAGTGACACATAAACATAAATAGCATAGCAGATTAGCACATCATAAAATCTTGAAGCAAATTACAACAACATTAATTCAAATAAAGATTATAAAATTACTATATTAAAAGTAGTTGTTATCTTACCTCACTAGAGCTCTAGCTCTATAAGTATTTTACTAATTGTATAATATTGAACATTTCAATATCTCAATAATTTTACGTTAGAAGTAGTGGCTATATTACTTTGCTTAGACTGCAACTCAGTAAATGTTTTACCAATTATTTTATTTTTTTAGTTACCGTGTCATTATTATCTATGTGATCTATTTTTATTACCTTGCCAATGTTATCTATGTGATCTTTCTTTAGAGAAAAACGTTTTGATGGTTCCAATAATACTCACTCCCATATTCACCACTACTATTGTATTTAACAATATGAACAACACAACATTAGTGTTATAAGAAAAAATTCAAACCATAGCTAGAGGAGACAACAATATGGAGGAAAATAACCATGTAAATAAATAATTAATATAGTATACAACGCCTAACTAGACATCAAGGTTAATTTTGATATATTCCCTATGCTCAATTTCTAGTTTATTTATTATCGAATTTGTAACTATTTTTTTAAGTCTATGTTTTGTTTCTTTCACTAAAGGTTGTTTCTCTTGTAGTAGCTACACATATGAGAGACAAATGCTATAGTCACTTCAAAATATTTTTCCTTTTGTTTATAGTTGAAATCCCTTCCTTCACGAGTGAAATAAACCCAAACCACAAAAGTAAATGCTTTTGAAAATTCATAGATTGTCCATTACAATGGATTGGACAAAGATTTAATTGAAATTTGGAAATAGCTTAATGGTTTCATAATTGAATTCAAAAGTTTGATTGAATCTAAATATCAATATTGAAATTCAAACATACACCATAAATATGTTTTTTCCTTGTTAAATTTATTAATGAATCCAGGAAAGATACCAAGCCACGGTCCTTCCATACTGCAGAAATTCAAAAAATACCATAAAGAAAAAGGCTTGAGTAGAAGTACCCACCAATGTATACAAAATCTTGGTAGTCACATATAAGGACAAATGCACTTTTGAGAATTCATTATAAAAGAGAGAGGGGAAAACAATACATTATTGAGCACCCTAGATTTACTAGACTCTAATAAACAATACCATGGAACACAATTCAAGCTAGATATATGTCCAACCTTGCGTCTAAATGAACTTGACAATATACAAGTTCAATTTTTCATTTTTCCTTAAATATTTATAGTTCTTGTAGATATTCATGCACTTAACCTTGGAACAAATATTAACCAGGTCATTCACCTTCTACGAATTTCAATAGAAATATCTGAAATAGCAATGTTGGGAGAACTCTACACCAATAGTAAAGGCATAATTCAATATGAGTTTCTTTACCTAATAAACATTAAAAAAAAATATTGCCATAAAAATAATGAAACAGTGAAGGCGAGTAATTCGCCTGACTTACACACACCAATATATACAGTAAGAACAATAATAAAATTGCAGTAAATATATACAGTAAGCTCGGTAATAAAATTGCTTGATTGTCACGATCATAACGAGGAAGAATAGTAATAAATATATACAATAAACATAGTGATAAAATCGCAGTGAATATATACAGTAAGCCCAATAATACAATCAACTGACTATCATGATCATAATGAGAAAGAAAAGTAATAAATATATACAGTAATCACAACACATTCATTCAACCTATAAGTACAAATTTGGTAATGAAATGCACAAAATCATGCCCAATAAACCATTGGGTGGGTAACACGATTTTTCTAAGGAAAAGAACAAAAATATGGCTGAGAAATGGAAAATAATGCAGGTTACATGATGAATCACTCTCCCTCCACAACCCGCAGGTCGGAAGGTCCACGTCAACACAGGATATTTCCTTTCACACGCCCCGAAGAACTTTAATGCTCTTCTATTTCCCTATCGGGAAATTTTCACCCACAACAATCCTCGTGGGATCCCCCTCTTTACAAATCGGGAGATCCGACTTCACAACTTCGCGAGGTCAGTGGTTGAACATTGGACTCTTGAATCCCCAAATCCTGATATAGTCAACGCTGACCTTTCCCTTTTCCCCTTTCGGGATTTCCCTTATCGCAATTTTGGCACTCGTGATGTTGAGTAACTTGTTTTACCGATGCCCGAATCCCGATATGCCGAAAACTCCAACGCACGTGCGAGTTTGAATTTCAAGGCTCCTTCACTATATCAACACTTTGGAGTTCGCAATATCGTGATTCCTAATGCAGATGTTTCAGAACTTCTCACCACGAAACTCTGAAATGGTGTGCCACCTGTCCACCTCACTGACTCCCGTGGCCCCACACTGTTCTCTTAGTCGTTGGGATATCGCGTTTCGCGATTTCGCGATTCTTGTTGCTATGTTCATGGGACTTCAACCTACGAAACCCCGATGCACGTATCCACGTGTAAATCCAACGGCCCTTGTGGCTCAGATCTATGGTCCTGCCCCTCCTGAGCTTAGAAACCTCTGAAATACTCGCAGTATCTCTCTTTCTCTTCCATGAGATCTGACGGCTCATGGAAATTCGCAAATTCTCCTTAGAGAATTCCGACCGTCCGTCCTTCCTTGATGATTCCTGTGAATGACCAAGTGTTCCTCCGTGGAACTCGTCCACCTGCATGCAAACTTACAACGCTTCTTACAAACTTCAAGTCACAGCTTCCCTACGCTTCCCTTCAACGATTTTGAAGGCCTTATCCTTCCTGAGCTCCCTATAACCTTGAGTCTTAGAGAAGACTCTTGTGCGCACTCCTTGCGGCAACCTTCAAACACTCCAAGTGCTTGAATCCTTTTGACTCTGCGCACACCTGTAGTAGCAGTCTCTCGATGCTTCACTCAGGTCCGCAATCCTAAAACTTCGCTCAGCCTGCGCACTCCTTGCACGACTCCTATGCCCAAATGCAGTTCTATGGAAAAGAGAACAAAAGCTACCCTATCTGAACCCTCTGTCAACGCACTCCTTGCATACAATTTGATTGCACTCCTTGCAGGAACTCTTGCTTAGATAGAGAAACAAGTGAAACTCATTCCTACTTACTCTCAGACTTCAAACTTAAAACATGAAATCATATACACTGCACATAAAGCAAATGTATAACAGGAAGCAAATATTCATGAGCATATCATTCAACATCAATACACAGAGAACAAACACAAAACCATGAATTTGAATCAACCTCTTTGTTTTAATCCAAATATATGTACATGGGTGTTCTTACACAGCTCTCTGCATGCTCCTCTTCCTCATGCTTATGCTTCATCTAATGCTACAATACACAATGAGGGTGTCTATATCCCATTTCCCTCTTGCACTCTAAAACTGTCTAATCTAGAATTAAATTCTATCTACCTCCATTAACTACTTTAAATTCCTTCTACCTACTAAGGACGAGAGAAAACTGCTCAAGGTCCATTTACATTATACAAGTGCACCTCTTCTTAATGGCTCATTTAAGATCGTGCAACAATTCCAAGGTAATTTCAAAATTTGCACTGGCGCTTGTCCAGTTGTCTTTCGGCTTCCGCGCTGGCTCGCTTGATGTTGGCGATGCTCCTGCATCATACTCCCTAGCTTAAAAAATTTCATGGGCTCTTATCCATGAGCTCGTGCACGGTCTGTCCATGCTTCTGGATTTCCTCTTCGATCTCCCATCTGGCATCTTCAACTGGATGTCCCTTCCACTTGACCAAATACTCAAAGTATTCCTTTCGCTTGGTCTTTTTACCAATTCATTTATCTAGTATGTGCTCCATCTGTGGCTTATCTACAACTGGCATCTTCTTCGTCCACTGGATCACTGGATTCTCATTTCCAGTCTTCATTTACTCTGCTTTATATGGGTACAAATTCGATATATTAAATATCAGAGAAATTCTGATCCCATCGGGTAATTCAATCTCATAAGCATTCGCCCCAAATTTCCTCAAGACCCTACATGGCTTGATTTTTCTTCATATTCATCTTATTATATGTTCCTCTTGGGAACCTTTCTTTTCTCAGATGTGCCAGAATCAAGTCACCAACCTCAAACTGAAGTTGTCTTCTGTGTTGATCTTCTCTACGCTTGTATTCTTGACTTGAATTCAACAGTCTCTCCTTCACCTGACTGTGAAGTTCTTTCATCGCCTCTGCGAATTCTTCTGCACTAGCACTCCTAGTCCCAGTCTATTCTGAATCCCTTAGTTCAGAAATTCTTCTCGGCTGCATGCCATAGACAACCTGAAATGGACTTTTCCCTGTTCTCCTATTAACCGAGTCATTATAAGCAAATTTTGCCTATGGTAAGATGTTGTCCCACTAGCTGTGGTGTTCTGTCACCAAGCTTCTCAGCAAGTCTCCCAGACCTCTGTTCACGATCTTCATCTGTCCATCCGTCTGAGGATGATAAGCCAAACTAAATGATAAGTTAGTTCCCAGCTTCTTCCATAAGGTCCTCCAAAAATTCCCTATGAAATTAGTATCTCGATCCGAAACTATACTCCTTAGCAACCCATGAAGTCGAATGACCTCCTTGAAAAACAGATTCGCAATGTGAGTTGTGTCACTGGTTTTCTGACATGGAATGAAGTGTTCCATCTTGGAAAATCTATCCACCACCACAAAGATTGAATCAACACCTCTTTTTGTTCTTGGAAACCCCAATACGAAATCCATGCTGATTGTATCCCACGACCTCTCTGGTATGGGAAATGGTTGATAAAACCCTGCATTTTGTTTCCTTCCATTCGAATGCTGGAAAATTCTACATCTATCCACGAATCTCTTGATGTTTGCTCTCATTCCCGGCCAAAAATATGACTCATTCAATTTTGTGAACGTCTTGTCATGACCAAAGTGCCCTGCCAATCCTCCACTATGTTTCTCCTTCAACAAATTCTTCGTCATAGAGCATTTCGGAATACACAGTTGATTGCCCTTAAACAAAAATCCTTCCTGGATCATATATTTTGCCCATTGGCTTCTATCCCTAAGAATTGGATTCTCAGCTGCTTCATGTGCCTCTTTAAAATCTTGATCATCTGCGTACATATTCCTGAGATCATCAAAACCCAATGTTTTGACTCTGAACTCCTGCAACAACAAACACTTCCTGCTCAAAGCATCAACAACTTTGTTAGCAGTACCAGAAATATGTTTAATCACAAATGTGAAATTTTGCATATACTCAACCCATTTGACATGTCTCTGATTCAACTTCTCCTATTGAGTCACAAACTACAATGCATGATTGTCACTGTATAAGACAAACTCTTTCAGGATCAAGTAATGCCTCCATTTCTTCAATGGCTAGATGATAGCATAAAACTCCTTATCATAAGTGGAGTACTTCAATTTTTCTTCAGTTAGATTCTCACTGAAATATGCTATCGGCCTGTCTTCCTGACTCAAGACTGCCCCAATTGCAAATCCACTTGCATCGCATTTCACCTGAAATGTATTTTTGAAATCCGGCAACACCAAAACCGGTTGTTCCGTAATCTTCCTCTTCAACAGATTGAAACTCTTCTCAGCCTCTTCAGTCTAATGAAAATACTTGTGTCTTTTCTTCACTGTATCCATCATCGCTACACTGATTCCACTGAAATTCCTGATGAAATTTCGGTAGAAACTAGCCAATCCATGAAAACTCCTCAATTCAAAAACATTCTTCGATGATGGCCAATTCTTGATTACCTCCACCTTATCTGGATCCATCCTCAACTCATTTGCCGAAATAAAAAAACCCAAGTAAATGAGTTATGTCTTAATGAATGAGGACTTCTTCATGTTTATCAACAACTTCTCCTGTTGTAGTCTCTGCATCACTGTAGCCAAATGCTTCAGATGCTCTGCCATTGTTTTACTGTAAACCGGTATGTCATCTAAATACACGATAACAAATTTTCCGATGAACTCCCTTGGGACTTCGTTCACCAACCTCATGAAGGTACTTGGCACATTTGTTAAGACAAACGACATAACAAGCCATTCATACAACCCTTCGTTTGTTTTGAATGCCGTCTTCCACTCATCACCTTCTCTCATGCGAATTTGTTGATAACCACTTTTCAAATCAATCTTTGAAAAATACTTTCCTCCACTCAAGCAATCCATCAGATCATCCATCCTTGGCAATGGAAATATGTACCTAATGGTTATCTTGTTGATCGACCTCGAGTCAATACACATCCTCCAGCCTTCGTCTTTCTTCGGACTGAGTACTGTTGGAACAACACACAGACTCAAGCTCTCCCTCACCAAACCTTTGTCCAACAAATCCTGGACTTGCCTCTTAACCTCTTCATTCTCTTGCGGCGTCAATATGTACACGGATTTGCTTGGAAAATTGGCTCCTGGTATGAGATCAATATGATGGCTCACACTTCTGATTGGTGGAAATGAACGAGGTAATTCGTCCACTATTATGTCAGCGAACTCTTCCAGCAGTTCCTGAATCTCTTCTGATAAATCATCCACTCTTATGCTAGTTAGAACAATCCTCGGTTTCCTGACCACAATGAACTGTGGATCCTCCTTCTTCTTAACCTCTGTAATAATTTCCTTCCCACTCATGAGAAGTACTGTGTTTCTTACTTCCAACTTCACCTCCTTATCCTTAATTGGAAGCAACATGTGTGTCCTCCCATTCTTCTCCAGGGTGTATGTGTTCATTCTCCCATCATGAATCACATTCCTATCATATTGCCATGGTCTACCCAACAATAGTTGAAAAAAATCCATAGGAATGACATCACATAGTATCTTATCATTATATCCTCCTATCTTGAATTTAACTAAACATTGTTTAGTGACAGTTACCTGGTGTCCTTTTTGTAGACACGAAACTATGTATGGGCTTGGATGATCAATCGTCTCCAGCTCCATATTCTCTACCATCTCCATAGAAACAAGATTATCCATGCTACCACTGTCTACAATGACCTTTCATACCATGTCCTTGGTCTTGCAAGCAGTCCTGAAAAGTATGGTCCTTTGGAGTGAAATCTCCACCTCCTTCTTGGGTGTCAAAAGGACTTTTCACATCATCAACGATCTTCCACCTTCAGCATTTTCTGCCTCAACATCCCGCCTCTATGCCTCGACGATGTGAGCTTCTCCAATCTCTTTCTTTTTATCTGGACACTCGTAAGACTTTTTCCCATTCTTTCCACAGGTGAAGCATGTGATTACTCCACCTCTTGCTCTTCCTCTACCTCTAGTACGAGGAAAAGTATTGTTATCAGCATAATCTCCTCTTTTCTCAATATGTTGTCCTCTCTGTTCAGCGTATTTCCCTCTCTGTGAGGTTCCACCTCTCTCAGTTCGAGTCTGAGGTTTCTTCCATTCCTCCCTGGGCTTCTGGTATTTATCCTGGGCAACTGATTTGCCTCTGGGCTAACTTCTGCCTCGGCCCCTCTGACTCTGCTTTCGTCTCAGCTTCTCTTCTACTTTTAGAGCCATCTTATAAGCATCTTCCACCGTTCATATGGTTTCCATTCTCATCTCATCCTGGATATCATATCTCAGGCCATTCATGTATCTGACAACTTTCTCATCATCGCTCTCCCGATGACCTACCCTGATGTTCAGATTATAGAATTCCTCAGTGTATTCTTTCTCTTTCATCAGCTTCTGTCTCGGGTTATTCATCCTCCTGAACAGAGTAATTTGATAATCTCTAGGAATGAATTTTTCCTTCATCTTCGCGATCATTCTGTCCCAACTCTTGATCTTTTGCTTTCCCTTGCAGTGTCTGTCATCCTGTTGTAGTTCATCCCACCATAATGTTGCATGTCCCTTCAATCTCATGAGAGCATGCTTGACTTTCTTATCTTCTTCGACATCCTCATAGTCGAAGTAAGTATCTAGAGCTCTAATCCAGTCTAGAAGCTCCTCTGCATCCAAGTTTCCCTCATAAAATGGAATGTCCATCTTTTCTCTTGCACCCATCCTTGCAATAGCTCTGATCAAACGTTCATTTGATGCATCTTCAGCTGCAACTTCTTCTTCACGTTCAGCCTCAACTTCGCTTTCGAAATCACTTAGATCCCCCGCACTGACTGTGCATATTTGCGTTGTCTCCATGTATTCAATTCTAGCTCGTAGATCACGCATCTCTCTCTCCATAACTGGATATTTCATATGCCTACCTCTTCTTCTCAGTATTTCCCTATCCTCTGGTGGATCGGGTGTTTGTCTGTCTCTCCTCCTTGGCGGCATGGTGAATTCTCTTTTTCTCTGCTACAGAAAGCAAATAACCCTTCTGTGCTCTGATACCAAACTGATGATGCACTCTCCCTCCACAACTCACAGGTCGGAAGGTCCACGTCAACCAGGATCTTTCCTTTCACATGGCCCGAAGAACTCTAACACTCTTCTATTTCCCTATCGGGAAATATGCACCCACAACAATCCTCATGGGATCACCCTCTTTACAAATCGGGAGATCAGACTTCGCGACTTCGTGAGGTCAGTGGTCGAGCATTGGACTCTTGAATCCCCGAATCTAGATACAGTCAATGCTGACCTTTCCCTTTTCCCCTTTTGGGATTTCCCTTATCGTGATTTTGACACTCGCGATGTCGAGTAACTTGTTTTACCAACCCCCAAATCTCGATATGCCGAAAACTCTGACGCACGTGCGAGTTTGAATTTCAATGCTCTGTCACTCCATTGGCACTTCAGAGTTTGCAATATCATGATTCCTAATGCAGATGTTTCAGAACTTCTCACCACGAAACTCCAAAATGGTGTGCCACCTATCCACCTCACTGACTCCCGTGGCCACACACTGTTCTCTTAGTCATCGGGATATCGCGTTTCGTGATTTCATGATTCTTGTTGCTATGTTCACGGGACTTCAAACTATGAAACCCCGATGCATGTATCCACACGTAAATCCAATGGCCCTTGTGGATCAGATCTACGGTCCTGCCCCTCCTGAGCTTAGAACCCTCTGAAATACTCGCAGTATCTCTCTTGCTCTTCCGTGAGATCTGATGGCTCACGAAAATTCATGAATTCTCCTCAGATAATTCCGACCGTTTGTCCTTCCTTGATGATTCTTGCGAATGACCAAGTGTTCCCCTGCGAAACTCGTCCACCTACACGCAAACTTACGACGCTTCTTACAAACTTCAAGTCGCATCTTCCCCGTGCTGCCCTTCAACGATTTCAAAGGCATTATCCTTCCTGAGCTCCCTATAACTATGTGTTTTAGAGAAGACTCTTGCGTGCACTCCTTGCGGCAACCTTCAAACACTCCAAGTGCTTGAATCCTTTCAACTATGCACACACCTGCAACAACAGTCTCTCGATGCTTCACTCAGGTATACAACCCTGAAACTTCGCTCATCTTGCGTAGTCCTTGCACGACTCTTGTGTCCAACTGCACTTCTGCGGAAAAGAGAACAAAAGCTACCCTATCTGAACCCTCTGTCAACGCACTCCTTGTGGAAAATTCGACTGAACTCCTTGTAGGAGATCTTTCTCAGATAGAGAAACAATTGAAACTCAGTCCTACTTCCTCTCAGACTTCAAACTTAAAACATGAAATCATATACACAACACATAAATAAAATATATAACAGGAAGGAAATATTCATGAGCATATCATTCAACATCAATACACAGAGAACAAACACAAAACCATGAATTTGAATCAACCTCTTTCTATTAATCCAAATATCTATAGATGGGTGTTCTTACACAACTCTCTGCATGCTCCTCTTCCTGATGCTTATGCTTCATCTAATGATACAATACGCAATGAGGGTGTCTATATCTCGTTTCCCTCTTGCGCTCTAAAAATGTCTAATCTAGAATTAAATTCTATCTACCCGCATTAACTAATTTAAATTCCTTCTACCTACTAAGGATGAGAGAAAACCGCTCAAGGTCCATTTACATTATACAAGTGCGCCTCTTCTTAATGGCTCATTTAAAATCGTGCAACAATTCCAAGGTAATTTCAAAATTTGCGCTGGAGCTTGTCTAGTTGTCTTTCAGCTTTCGCGCTGGCTCGCTTGATGTTGGCGATGCTCCTGCATCATTACACCCCATCACTGTAGAGAAGGTATGAAATCGTTGGGCGATGAAAATGGAATATGTTGAGTAAAGAACACAAAAATTGTTGAGCAATAAGGAATAATTTTCATTGTACAAGAAATGGAATTGCTAGGCCAATTAAAAACGAAATTTTAGAGAGTAAAAACAACATTAATCATAGAGAAATAAAACATTCAATGAACTGGAGAGAGACATACCCAAATTATTGTGTTGAAGCACGAGTTTGTAGAGATTAAATCATAATAATCGCAGAGGCTAGGGGGTGAATAAATGCTTTGGAGAGAATTCTTTGTAGTGCAGAGAAATGGTCCTACACTTATTATCCATGCACAAGAAAGAAGGGCATTTGAATCTAAATCCTTAACAATAGAGTGAAAGACAATTGATTCAGCTCTTGGATGACTACTCAGGCACAGACTAATAATTGAAAGGATAAAGGAATATAAGATAAAAACACAAATTTGCATCCAAACCTTCTCTGTGGAGAACAAAAATGAAAAAAAAAAACTCAGTCAAGGATTAAAGAAAATGCAGGCAAGAGATACAAGAGTGCAGACAAGGTTTTGAGTCCCGGGCTCATTCTGGCCATGTGTGAATAGACATAAACTCATAAATAAAGGATATTGTGGATGGAAAGGGTTCTTACAGAATGAATAAAGTGACAAGTGGATTACAATTACCATAGAAATACATGTGCAAGGAAATCTCATGGAAATGAAATCGTCATCCGAGTAGAGTAAAATAAAAAAGTGTAAATTAAATTTTATTGCAAGTAACGAATTTAACAGGTGTACCTTAGCTAAATGTGAATTCTCCAAAGTCATTGTCTCACGCACGCTCCATCCAACTCCCGCTTTCCAGCCAATGTGACCTCACCGGTACTTTCCATCCAACTCTAGGGGTATACTTCTTCACTCTGAGCCCCTCGAGCTACAAAGGGGCCACACCCATGATACCAGAGCATGATAGCACCCAACTCGCCTCGCAAGGTTGATCTACCACTCGTTACCGGAGATGGGTATCCAAACTCCCACAAGATAAAGTTCAGTCAAGATGAAATTTCAACAGTGTAACATTACGCAAGCTAGATGTGACCCATACTCCTCCTCTGCCATCCTTTTTATAAATATTCTTAGTCATTAGTATCAAAAAACCCTCATTAGATTCTTTTTTCATTTAATTAATTTCGAAAAACCTCCCCCGTACACATGTCGCCCAATCCCTTGTTGCACCAGAAAATCAACTTATTAATTAATTAAGTATTCTTGTTTCACTAACCCACCTAAAAGCGTCCCTAAAATCTCTCCTCAGTGTCCCAATATTCCCTTACAATTCTTAAATGAATTATTCCTTACTTAATTCCTATTTGATTTCATAAATAGAAAGTCCCAAAGGCTAGATCGTTTACTAAGTTGGACATTCCCCTTTTTCTTTAAGTTTCCCCTTTTCTTTAAGTTTCCTTTTCTTTTAAGTTTCCCCCTTTTTCCTTTTTAACTAAAAATCAATTTAGAAAGTGTAGATAAAAACAACCATTTACCCTTTTAACAAATTTAATCCTCCATTATGCTTTTTACTTTAATAATTAAAGATTGAATTTCTTACCCCCCTTCTTGTTACATGATGCAGGAGCATCACCAACAACAAGTGAGCGAGGGACAAACACCAACGCATTTTGGCACATGATGAATTGTTTAAAATGTTTTGAAGTTTGATACGCCAAACATAAATGAAACAATTAAGAAAGGGTGTACTTGTAGATTGTAATCAGACCTTGAGCCTCCCACTTTTGTTTGAAGGACTAAGAGGCATTTATTCTAGTAAATGTAAGTAGGTAGCTTTAAATTCCTAGATTAGACAGTTTTAGGAGTCGGAGGGAAAACAGATATAGACACCCTCACTTTTATCATTGTAATATTATTATTAGCATAATCAATCAAGAGAGCATAGACAGAAAGAAGCAGAAAGCTATGTAGAAGAACCCATGTACAGAAGTTCTGAGATTAATATATGAAGCTTGATTCAAACTCATGGTGTTCAATTACTTTCTATGTATGCATGATTGAATGTTATGCTCATGCTTGTTACTCTCTGTTATGCATTTTATTTGATGCGTGAATGTATGATTTCATATTTAATGTCTGAAATCTGAAGAGAGGGAGAGTAAGGAATGAGTTTCAATTGTTTCTCTGTCTGAGCAAGAGTTTTCCTGCAAGGAGTGCAGTGAAATTGTCCACAAGGTGTGCATTGAAAGAAGTCAGAGTTCATCTCTACAATCTCAGGAGGCATAACATTGTTCTCATTCTCATAGAAGTGCAAGTTAAGCACTGGAGCCGTGCAAGGTGTGCGCAGACCGAGTAGATTCTTAGAGGATGCAAGCTAAGGGAAGAATTGAAGGACTGTTGCTGCAAAAAGAGAGCACAGAGTCTAAGAATTCTGATACTTGGAGTGTATTTGAAGAAGTGCCACAAGGAGTGCACGCAGGAATTTTCCCCAAAGAACTTGAGGATTTTTCAATCAAGCTTAGGAGGGATAGGATCTTCGAAGCTGTCAAAGAAAATATTAGGAGGTTTAGTACCTTGAAGCATTCAAAGGGGAGGCGTTGCAAAGTTACTTCCAGGCAGATAAGTTCCATCGAAGGAATATTGTGTTCTCTTTGCAAGAGTCATTAAGGAGGCATTGGACGATCAGAATTCTCCGTGGAGAATTTGCGAAGTCCTGTGAGTCATCAGATCATGCAGAGGAGCAGGGGAGTTACGGTTTAAAACCTTTTCATCAAGATTCACGAGGTTGTGAAAAGTGAATTCACGAAGTGTCGAAGCTGGGCACGAGGGACACATGGTAGAACTGCAAGGTGGGGCCATGCAATAGACAGGTGGACACACGTCACCTATTGAAAGGAGTCAACACCCATTGACCTCTCGCGTCTCGAGGATTCATGAGATAGGGGAACGGGAGTTCAACCCTTTGACTTGCGAAGTCATGAGTAGCGAGAACGCGAGGAGAAAGGTCAACATCGCTTCTCGGGGTTTCTTGAAAGGAAGGTGCCAAGGTTGGATGCCACAACTTGCGAAGTGGCGAGTAGCGAGAGGAGCTAGCATAGCCGGTGGTCACGCATGGAGGGTGCTGACAAGAGAAGGAGCTATAACCATTTCATGATCTCGGGTATCGCGAGATTGGAAAACAAGAGTTGGGAGCCTTGACTCACGAACTCGCGAGTGGCGAGTTGTGACAAGCGCCTTTGGAATTGGGCCTTGGTCACAGCGTTGTGGTCGCACGGAGAAGGAGAGCTTGCCCCTAGTGTTGTTTGCATAGGGAAGCTACCAAAAAGGACCTGTGGATCGATAATTTGTGATTCCAGTAGGGAATCTAAAGAGTTGATTCGGCTCAAGGGAGATAAAGAACGATCCTATGAGCAGATCTTGGCCCGAGGACCAATAGGTCTGCGTCAGTTTTGGTATCAGAGATTGACTTTGTTTGTATACTTCAGACAGGGAAAGCGAGAAATAAATCTCATCCATGCCGCTGAGAAGAAGAGACAGGAAAAAACCCGATCCTCCAGAGGAAAGGGAAATGCCAAGAGGGAGGGGTAGGCAGGTGCCAAATCCAATCATGGAAAGAGAGATGCGTGACATACGTGCCATACTCGAGGACATGGAGATAGAACAGAGGTGAACAACCGGTGTTGGGGATGTTAGTGAATCTGAAAGTG
Source organism: Picea engelmannii (assembly GCA_009831015.1). Classification (NCBI taxonomy): domain Eukaryota; kingdom Viridiplantae; phylum Streptophyta; class Pinopsida; order Pinales; family Pinaceae; genus Picea; species Picea engelmannii. The sequence goes on along the minus strand of ML781477.1, from coordinate 921,862 downwards.
AAGATGAAGCTAGACATGAAAGAGAAGAAGTTACAGCAGAAGATGTAGCAAATGAATGCCTGATTAGGGCTGTTGCAAGAATGGGTGATAAGGCAAAAATGGATATTCCAGTATATGAAGGAAACCTAGATGTTGAAGAACTTCTAGACTGGATTAGAGATCTGGACACATATTTTGACTATGAATATGTCAAGGAAGATAAAAAGGTCAAACACATTGTCACAAGATTGAAAGGACATGCAACATTGTGGTGGGATGAACTACAAGATGACAGACATTGTGAAGGCAAGAAAAAAATCAAGAGTTGGGATAGGATGATCGCGAATATGAAAGCGAAATTCATTCCCAGGGATTACCAAATTACTCTGTTTTGAAGAATGCAGAATTTGAGACAGAAGCTGATGTCATTGAAGGAGTACACTGAAGAATTATACAGGCTAAACATCAGGGTAGGTCATCACGAAAGTGATGATGAAAAGGTTGTCAGGTACATGAATGGTTTGAGATACAACATTCAAGATGAGATGAGCATGATGACCATCCGAACGGTGGAAGATGCTTATCAGATGGATCTAAAAGTTGAAGAGAAGTTGAGCCGAAAACAAGGTCAAAGAGGTCGAGGCAAGAGTCATCCCAGAGGAAAATCAGTTGCCCAAGATAGAAATCATAAACCTGAGGAAGAGTGGAAGAAACTTCAAACTCAGACTGAGAGAGGTGGAAGCTCACAAAGAGGGCAGCATACCGAACAAAGAGGTCAATATGCCGATGGAAACATTTTTCCTCATACCATAGGTAGAGGAAGAGGAAGAGGTGGAGTAGTGAAATGCTTCACATGCGGAAAGGCCGGCCATAAATCTTATGAGTGTCCAGACAAAAAGAAAGAAGGTGGTGATACTCACATTGCTGAAGCACAAAGAAGGAATGTTGAGGCAGAGGATGCTGAAGGCAGAAGATCACTGATGATGCGAAAAGTTCTCTTAATGCCAAAGAAGGAGGTGGAGAGTTCGGTCCAAAGGAACAGACTTTTTTGGACCACTTTCAAGACCAAAGACTGGGTATGCAAAGTCATCGTGGATAGTGGTAGCACAGATAATCTCATTTCTAGAAAGATGGTAGAAAAGATGGAGCTGGAGATGATTGAACATCCAAGTCCATACGAAGTTTCATGGCTACAAAAAGGACATTAGGTAAATGTCACTAAACAATGTTTAGTTGAGTTTAAAATAGGTGGGTATAAAGATGAAATACTCTGTGATGTTATCCCCATAGATGTTTGTCATCTATTGCTGGGTAGACCGTGGCAATATGACAGGAATGTGATTCATGATGGGAGGAAGAACACATACACCCTAGAGAAGAATGGGAGAACTCACATGTTGTTGTCGATTAAGGACAAGGAGGTGAAACCTGAAATAAGCAACACTGTACTTCTCATGAGTGGGAAGGAACTTCTTAGAGAGGTTAAGAAGAAGGAGGAACCACAATTCATTGTGGTCAAGAAGCCTAAAATTGTTTTAACTAGTACAAGGGTAGATGATTTACCGGAAGAGGTTCAAAAACTATTGGAAGAGTTTGTTGACATAGTAGTGGATGAACTACCTCGTTCGTTGCCACCAATCAAAAGTGTGGGTCATCATATTGATCTCATACCTGGAGCTAGTTTACCAAACAAAGCAGGGTACAGATTGACACCGCAGGAGAATGAAGAAGTCAAAAGACATCTCCAGGACTTAATGGACAAAGGGTTGGTTAGAGAAAGCTTGAGTTTGTGTGTTGTTCCGACAGTGCTCAATATGAAGAAAGACGGAGGCTGGAGGATGTGTACTGACTCGAGGGAAATCAACAAGATAACCATCAGGTATATATTTCCATTTCCAAGGATGGATGATTTGATGGATTGCTTGAGTGGAGCGAAATTTTTTTCGAAGACTGATTTGAAAAGTGGATATCACTAGATTCGTATGAGAGAAGGTGATGAACGAAAGACATCCTTCAAGACTAATGAAGGGTTGTATGAATGGCTTGTTATGTCATTTGGCTTAACGAATGCACCAAGTACTTTCATGAGATTGATGAATGAAGTCCTGAAGGATTTCATCGGAAAATTTTTCATTGATTATTCTCCTTCCTTCCCTTTGCATAATGGAAAATATTACATTTGTTGACAAACCTCTTTACCTTTTCTCTTATACCTGGCCAATAATATGAACCATACAACTGCACAAACTTTTTTTCATGGCTGAAATGTCCGGCTAGACCTCCACTATGCTTTTCCTTCAACAAATTATCCCTCATTGAACACTTTGGTATGCACAACTGGCATCCTTTGAACAAAAACCCATCTTGGATCAGATATTTGTCCCACTAGCTTTTGTCTATGAGCAAAGGATTTGCACATGCTTCATATTCTTCCTTGAAATCTGGATTATCATGATACATTTCCTTAAGGTGGTCAAACACCAAGGTATTCACTTGAAATTCCTGCATAATTATACATCTCCTGCTCAATGCATTACCAAACTTGTTAGCATTACTAGAAATATGTTTAATGACAAAAGTGAAATTTTTCATAAACTCTGTCGATTGGCATGTCTCTGGTTTAACTTATGTTTTCTCGTTGTGAATTTTAAAGCCTGATTATCACTATACAAAACAAACTCTTTCAGAACGAGATAATTTCTCCACTTCTTCAAGGCTTGAGTTATGGCATAAAAATCTTTATCATACGTGGAGTATTTCCTTTTAGCATCGTTCAACTTCTCACTAAAATACACAACATGCCTATTATCTTGGCTTAAGACTGCTCCAATCACAACTCTACTCGCATCACATCTCACCTTAAATGGATTTTTGAAATCCGGTAATACCATAATCGATTGTTTTGTTATCTTCTCCTTCAATATGTTAAATCTATTATCATCCTCCTCTATCCATTTGAAATACTTATGTATTTTCTTCACTATATCCATCATTTATGCACCGATCTCACTAAATTTTTTTATGAACTTTTGGTAAAAAATTGTTAATCCATGGAAGATTCTTACCTCGAATATACTCCTTGGTGATGACCATTCTCTAATTGCTTTCACATTTTAGGGATCCATATTCATATCATTCGAAGAGATCACAAAACCCAAATAAATGAGTTGTGTCTTCATGAAAGAGGATTTCTTTAAATTGATCAGCAACTTCTCTCATTGTAACCTCTAAATTACTAATGTTAAGTGCCTCAGATGCTCTTCTTCAGTTTTACTGAAGACTAGTATATCATCAAGATATACGATTACAAACTTGCCAATAAAATATTTCAGCACTTCATTCATCAATCTCATAAAAGTACTCGGGGAATTTGTTAAGCCAAATGGCATAACAATCCATTCATACAATCCCTCGTTTTTCTTGAAGGATGTTTTCCACTCATCACCTTCTCTCATCCTTATCTGGTAATATCCACTTTTCAAATCTATTTTTGAAAAATAGTTTTCTCCGCTTAAACAATCCATTAAGTCATCCATACTTGGAAATGGAAATTTTTACCTAATGGTGATCTTATTTATGGCCCTTGAGTCTCTACACATTCGCCATCCTCCATCCTTCTTCGGACTAAACACAGTTGGTACTGTGCATGGACTCAAGATTTCTTTGACCGAACCTTTGTTTAGAAGATCATGAACATGTCTTTTCACCTCCTCATTCTCTTGAGGTGTCAACCTATACACTTGTTTGTTTGGAAGGCTTGATCCTGGTATCAATTCAATGTGATGGTTGATACTTCTGATAGGTGGAAATGAGCTTGGCAACTCATCCACGACTATGTCAGCAAAATTCTCCAACAACTCCTGAATTTCCTTAGGAAAATCCTCCACAGAAGTACATGTAAGGATAACTTTTAGTTTCCTCACTACAACAAACTACATCTCCTATTATTTCTTAACTTCACTCAGGATTTCCTTCCCACTCATGAGAAGTATACTTGTGTTGGCCTCTTCCTTCACTTTCTTCTCTTCAATTGGTAGCAACATATGTTTTCTACCATTCTTCTCCAAGGTATAAGTATTTATTTTCCCATCATGAATGACATTCCTATCATACTTCCATGGTCTTCCCAAAAAAACATGACATGCATCCAAGGGAATCACATCACATAGAATTTCATCTCTATATCCTCCTATTTTAAATTCAACCTGGTATTGTTTAGTGACTGTTACCTGATGACCTTTCTGCAACCATGACACTTTATACAACGTCATATGTAAATTCATCTCTAGCTAGAATTTCTCCACCATCTTTGTGTATACTAAATTATCAGTGCTCCCACTATCAATTATCACCTTTCATACTCTATCTTTAGTCTTGCAATATTTCCTGAAAAAATTGTTCCTCTACACTGGATTTTCAATATCTGGCTCTGGTTTTAAGAGAACTTTCTTCATCATCAAAGATCTTCCATATTTTGTGCCTTCTACCTCAACATATTTATTCTGTGATTCTAAAATGTGAGCTTGGCCTCCTTCTTTCTTTCTCTCAGGACACTCCCAAGACATGTTTCCTACCTTTCCATAGGAAAAACACTTTATCTCACCTCCTCTACCTCTTCCTATTCCTCTAGGAAAATATTTTATACCACCACTCTGCCTTCCTTGAGAAATTACTCCTCTCTCAGAGTGACTATGTGGTTTTTCCACCTCACCTTTGGGATTCTGTGTCTTGTCATGGCAAAATACTTTTCCTATGTTCAAGATTCTATCTCTCTTTTGTTGAACTTTCTTCCTGGCCAACTTCTCCACTTCTTTCAACGTAATATCGTATGCATCCTCCACTTTCCTTACTGTCATCATGTTGATCTCATCTTGGATTCCATATCTCAGGCTATTGATGTACCTAGCAAATTTTTCCTCGTCTCTCTTTTTTTTTCAAGACCTTATGTTTAGTCTATAGAACTCCTCTGTGTACACCTTCACAGTCATTCCTTTATGTCTCAGTTTCTACAACCTTTTGAACAAATTTATTTGGTAGTCCTTGGGTATGAATTTTCCCTTTAGCTTGGCTATCATTCGATCAAAACTCTTTATGTTTTGTTTTCCTTTGCTTGTCATGTCAGCTTGAAGTTCATCCCACCATAGTGTTGCATGTCCTTTCGACCCAGTGACAACATGTTTCACCTTTTTCTCCTCATCGACATCTTCATAGTCAAAATAATTTTCCATTGCTCGTATACAATCAAGAAATTATTAGACTTCTAAATTACCTTCATACATTGGGATATCTATCTTCTCTCTAGCTACAAACTTAACAACCTCTTTTAGCAAGCCCTCTTCTGCAACATCCTCCACTACAGCTTCTTCAAATTCCACTTCTTCATTTTCTAAATCATTGATGTCTCCAACATCTGGTGATCTTCTTTGTGTTTCTTCCATGGCATCCATCCTTGCTCTAAGTTCTCTCATCTCCCTTTCTATAGCTCTATTTTCTATGGGTAGCTCTACAGGTCTCCTAGGTGGCATTGTGCTGATGTATCTGATACCACTTGATGATACCAACTTACTTATATGTCTCCTTCTCTTACAGAAATAAATTATTAATCTACTATAATACCACTTAATGGAAACAACCCCCTTCCCTCTTGGGGATTCTATGACCTCCCGGTCTTGGATCTTCAATTTCCTCAAACCAAATTGGTTCTTCAAGCCTTCAACCGTCCCTTAAAAATTTATACACTCACACAAGTCCCCTTGATGTCACATGAAAGTTCAGACTACTCACACCTCTACTCTCAACACTTGGCGACATCGATTAGAGAGTACTAGTCTCGCGCTATACTCCTTTCCCTTAATGTGACCACGGGCTATAACCTTGGGGAAATCCTTCGTTGCCTTTTTATCCAACGATACTGCAACCTCCTCTTCTTTTTATTTCCAAAACAACTTCCTCCAAACTCATAGGTCTCTTCCACACATCTCTTGGATCTGACGGTCCAGTTGTATTCTGGGTTTTGTGACTTCGCAAGACTTCACTCACTCCACACTTACTTCCTTCGGACCTGTAACTTCCACATTCTTTAATCTTCTACTAGGTGTTTACTTGCAGCCAATAGTTAATATTCTCCTCATAATTTCACGACTTCAGCGATCCCACCTTTCAATACCTGGAAATGTCCTGAACTCTGACTTCCAAAATACCTCACGACTAACCTTCTTGCAACTCCTCCTAGATATGGCGGTATAAAATGATCCCAATCCATACTAGACCGATCTCTCTTTGCTAAATTGGAGAAACCTCAAAGGAATCTTTTCTTAGATTATTTCTCTTCATTCTCCCTCCTAAACTTGTTCTCCTCTCGAACTCTTGTTTCCTTATAATACTCCTTTCGACACTTAGTCAAATTTCATCTTGTGCACTCCTTACAACATGTTCTCTCCTAAAATTTGGCCACTCTGTGGACAGTTCTCACTATTCCACCTGATATTCTAAGTTAAAATAATTGGTCATGCACTCCTTGCAGACAACTTTCTCCAATCTATCTCTCTAGATCCTTCTAAGTCAGAATAGAATCTGTCGCACACGCCTTGTGGACTCTATGCACTCCTTGCGCGTATAAGGTTCATATTATCTCTTCTAATATTATGATTCGAAACAGACCCTATCAATGCACTCCTTGCGTATGATATGCACACTTTCACTTGCTCGTAGAAGAGAAACAATTGAAACTTATTTAAAACCTCACAGACTCATACATTCCACCATGTAAATGCATTCATAAACACAAGAACAAGAAATAACAGAGAATTCCAAGCAAACAAAAAGTCTACCATTCATTCATTAAGATAGATGCATCAACACCATACATTTGGGACAATGATACTCCTTTATATTCATTCACTTGAGATATTCATATGTTCATACGCTGCTTCAATCACTTCTACAACAATTATCTGCAGTTTATCAACAACTAGAGTGTCAACCAACTCTACAATGGCAACCTATACAATATATTCAAGAACCTTCTCTGGGAAACAATACAAAGATTTATACAAGAGGTCCCCCTTCGATCTCTTCCCTCCAACTACTTTAAATCTATCCTATCGAATTAAAATCTATCAACTACTTAGAATTTATTACAATAAATGTTTGTGATAGACAGAACAGATTGAATACGTCGGATCTGTACTGCCCTCAACTACATTAAAATAATATACATTCTCTGATGTCTTCATGAAATTATCCATCTGTACAACATTAAATACGTTCTTTAATTACAATATCTTTTCAAATATTTGTGTGATACACTCTTTTCAAAAATTTAAAATTCTTCAAAATGTGCGCTACTGCACCTAACTGTCCTCCGCTTGTGCTTTGATGACGATGTTCCTCCATCACTAGGTCTGATACTTGCATGCATTATTATATATTTTTAAGGCCGAGGCCATAACTCGCAGGGTTTCCTTTTAATATGCTATGTGAAACTTAAATTTAGGTTTCACTCGGACTCACGTATTGTGCTAAATTATTGTTGAATTCATACATGTCGTAAGCATCATTTTCTTGTCAAAATCTCACAATGTATTATGCAAATCGATCTCTGTTATGTTAGCAATTTCGCTATAGTATTCTTTGGCACTTCGTATGGGGTTTCTCTTGAAAAATTCCTCTTAAGTAATACTTGTGGAAATGTTAAATTCATTCTCTTATATGTAGTATGTGTTATAATTTTTCTATGTGATTCTATAAGCTTAGACGATATAAAGTTACGGAAATTTCATTTAGAGTTTTTCTTATTATTTTTATTTCCACCATTACAATAATATTCTCATATATGTAAAATGATGATGGGTCCCTTTTTCTTGCGAGGGAACCCATCAGATTGAAAATGCACCCACTCCCCTTTCCAGGTCTTGGATTGATCGTTTTGCAAGGCAACGAGGATGCTCTGATATTTCATCGAAATGTAGATTAAGTATACTTGATTATTTTATTTAGTTGTTTCATATTTAATAATTTCGCACATTAGTAAGTTACTAATTCTTTTTCATGTTTGTTACAAGTTGGGAGAGCAACCAATGCACTTTGAGAAGTGCACGACCTATCCATAAAAGGTATTTGGGTTCCATCTTCTTCCACTATTCCTTGCAAGTATTTGTGGACAGTTTTATGTAATCCTTTAAATTTACTTTTCGACTAGATATGGAGTTTTGGTGTTTAAGGAACTCAAATTGTAACATTTTGATCCTTGAACTATTGACGATAATAAATATGTATGTCTATTTTTTCAAATGACCTTTACTCTATTGTATCAAGTATCTTTCCTTTATAAATTGACAAAACATACATTGGGACTGTTATTCTTTTGTTCAACATAACAACATAAATATTTATGTTGTTATGTTGAACAAAAGAATAACAGTCCCAATGTATATAAACTAAAATTTTAATGACATACCACTACAACTATTTCACACAGTGGCAACCCATCTCAAATAATATGCTATACAGTTCTTTTCAACATATTTTGTGTTTAAGTATAATAACATAATATATGGAATCAACTGTATAACATCAATAATAAAACATCATTAGGATAGAATAAAATATTTAAATAAACAGCTGAGATACATATCTAGAAAGGTTGATGCTGAGAAACAAATGGAACAACCACATTCCACCCCAACGTAGAATGAAACAACTACAACCATTTATCCTGATCACCTCCTAGCCTGACCATGAGTCCATAAGAGTGAAATAAATTATCCTCCTTAGCTATAGTCACCATCAACAGATCAAAAAATGCTTTTCCTCACACTAGGAGTGCTCATAACAAAAAACAATTCTCCATTCTTCAACATACCAAGCTGCGTACTTCCTCCCATATATGTTGTATATATTCTTGTTCCTACGTTTTTCCATTCCTTTCCCTCGGGGAAATTCACAGCTTTACATATCCCTAATTTGTAGGGGTTCCTAGTGGTCAAATTCAACTTCTTCCACTTGTAAAAATCATCTATGAGTTAACTAAAACATGTTCCCCACTCATCGAGTCATGGTCATCTATTTTTAACTTGGTTGTTCCATTTGTCTTCCAACTTTTAATTTATTAAAAATTTTTCTCATACATGTGTCCAATAAAAAGGAAAATTGGGAAAGTCAAATATTTTCCCAACAGTCATCAAATAGTTAATTAAATAATCCAAAATTCTAAATTCATAATTGCGATAAATGGTAAATTATTTCCAAATCTGATTTTTTCAAAAAAGGAAATTTATTTCTAAATTCAACTTAGAATATATTTTTCTAAAATTTGAGGATATTATAGCATGTATACCCAATTGTCAACTATTTCCACAAGCTTCGGTGTTATAAGTGGTAAAATTAGAGGCCACAATCTTTAGATTTCCTATAGAAGGTGATGACAGAGGGGAAAGGCTCTATTGTAAATTATTTCCAAATCTGATTTTTTCAAAAAAGGAAATTTATTTCTAAATTCAACTTAGAATATATTTTTCTAAAATTTGAGGATATTATAGCATGTATACCCAATTGTCAACTATTTCCACAAGCTTCGGTGTTATAAGTGGTAAAATTAGAGGCCACAATCTTTAGATTTCCTATAGAAGGTGATGACAGAGGGGAAAGGCTCTATTGTACATTGGTCATACGTTCGTCAAACTCACTTGAGCTCCTTGGAGGGTGACCCATGGTTATTTCATGAAGGAAATTTCACCAGGGTATAATTTAATTAAGAATGTCACCAACGTAATTGTTCCACCCGCTCTACCCCCACCCTTTTCACATTTCTCTAATGATGTTGGATTTCATCACCAACTAGTTCATTCACTGTGAAAATATTTGTTTGCCTTGTTTGCTTCCTAGTTTGTTAGTTGCATGTTATATTTTTTCTATAGTGTTCTTTTACGTTTCTACCATTTCTACCATGGATGAAGATGGTATTTGTTTCTCACATAGGATGCATGGATTTCCTCCTAAATATTATCAACCAATACCTCCCCATTCACCAAATGATACTTCTCGTGGAGATATTGTTGGTGAAGGAATTACTTTGACACTAGGAATGTTGCTACTCCTTTGATTGAACATTCTGAAGGAGTTATCAAAAGTGTTCAAGAAGGTTTTGTCCCTCCTACAAACCCACCATTAACTAATTTATTTCGTCAACTTTTAGTCCGAGTAAATTATTTAGTCGAAATTGTAACTAAAGATTATCCTAGATTATTGTCAAGGCCTTTTGAAGAAAAAAACATGGAAGAAGGACAACCTAGTCAAAGTGAAGGATTCACTACCCATGTTTAGTTCTTTGGAATTTCAGATCCAATTAGAATTCTAGTTCATCCTTTATGTTGAACTCCCCAGGGTTGTGATATTTTTGATAGGTTGGGTATCAGTCAACCATCTTTTACTACACCACTTACACCTGTTGTTACTAGTGTAGTCACCACATCCTCAAACCTTTTCCTTGGTAATACTGTGGGGAAAATAGGTAATAATGTTGCTATATCAAGTTATGTATCAATTGGAACAAGTATTTTCTTTCCTATTCAATTGAATAGCACAATGACGATTATGCAAACTCTACCTTTTCAATCTAGTAGCTATTCGAAATCTCATAATCCCATTGGAACACCGTTGCTTCCCAAAGAAGGTCAATCTCTTCCTCCCAGTTAAAATGCTCTTAGTGGATGAGTTCCTAATCCTACCTATATTTCACTAGGAGTATTGAACAATACTAGAGGATGAAGTGGTCAACATCCTTCTGGATGCCAGTTTTTTCTTGGGACACAAATTCTAGATGGGGGGGAACCTTTAGCTGGAAGAAAAAACCTCATTATGGGTCAACCTTTTACTGGATCATAGGTTATAGGACCATATTGGAATATTGGAACACAACCATATCCTATAGGAACCCATATATTGGATCACAACCATATTGCATTCCCTTCAGGTGGAGGAAACCATCACGTAGGTCCCTCTAATGCTATATTCCTAGGTATGAACCTTGGGAAACTATTTTTTGAAACTACCCTAGTTGGATCCTCTAACCTTGTTTTCCCAGGTCTTAATTCTAGGAAAATGTTTCCAGGAACCATTAACCCTACATGGGGTCAACCCATTCAAATGGGTATTCCACCTCAAGGAGGGATGCCTAATCCACATGTTAACCCTACTTATATGTCCCAAAACCCCCCAACAACAACATGCAATAGGATCCATATATAATGCACCTTTACAAGTTGCTTATGGTCCTACTAGTATTCTGATGGGACTTTCTCCTCAAACTTACAAATATCATGAAATTAACCAGGAGTTTCCATTTATATCCACTTTGTATTTACCAGATTTTTCTCGGTTAATGAATGATCCCATTTTACACTCTCCTTTTTGGTCAGTTATTCCTGCCAAATTTCCTTTGGATATCTCAAAGTTCAATGGTAAACCAGGAGATGGTACTAATAATCACATTATGACTTTCCATCTTTGATATTCATCAAATTCATTGATGGATGATTCTATATGCTTACATCTTTTTCAAATAACTCTTACGAGAACTGCAACTAAGTGGTACATTGAATTTCCTAGAGTATTTTTCTGTGACTTTATTTCGTTATCCATGGCCTTCCTCATGCATTTCCAATACCTATTTGATATGAAACAAGTATTGAACTTTTAATTTCACTTCAATAAACCACCTCTACTCATATTTCACATCATATTCATGAGTGGAGAAGATGAAGACGATTAATCAAAGCTCACATTCCTGATCAATTGTTAGTTGAATGGTTCATTAAATATATTCTAGGACCTATCGTTTGAGATGTTGTTATGGGAGGAGTAGTTACTGAGTAACATGCCATTATTTGTGCCCAATATCTTTATTTGGTATATTCTTTGACTAGCACATTATACGATATGATTCCTCACGCTCCTCACTCATCGAAAAATCCAACCACAACACCTCTTCCGGAATATGACATTGTTGATGGTGTGATTGGTTCTATTAATCAAGAGACCAAAATTAGGACTTCTACCACAACTCCCAACCCTAAGCCAACTCCTACCACTATGACTACTCCAAATACTACACTTAATATGATCACTCCTTTTGGCAATACTTCTTAGATGAATGTAGTTCAATATACACTAACCACTGAAACTAGAAATAAGAAAAAGGAAAAGGAAAAACAAAACAAACTTCCCAACCACAATAAAAACCAAAAAATCCACCTGCTATAGATGAGGAAAAAATTAAACCAAAATATCCTTGTCTCAGTTGCGATGAGGATCATAACTTCAACCACGCCCATTTTATTGACCAATCCTTTTCTCTCTTAGCATAATCAAATGGTTACTTCAGAACAACCCTCTATTGCAGGAATCTCTTAAGTACTTATGTGCACAAAAGATAAAGATAAATAGGTTTCACTCACAACATGAGCCAAAGACTATCCTTCCTTGAATGGAAGTGTTGTTGAGAAGACTTCTATGTCTACCCCCTTGCCTACTGGTCGTCTATAGATTGATTGACCAAGTACAAAGACAATGATTAAACCACCTCCAAAAGGTGTTGTTCGTAGGTCATATTTTAACCCGCATGTGTGAGCTAGTCAGAACTATAGTATTGTAGAATATTTAGCTCAAGATCCCTCTATGACGTCGACCCTCGAAGTCTTCCAAACTTTCCATATACAACAACTAGCATTTTTGTCAACTATTGGTGGAATTTACCCTAGCGATGTGAATATGATATCCTTTGACTTGGAAACTCATATACCAAAGCTTTGTCACAAACTTGCATTCCAAACTCAAGTTATTGTATGCCAAAAGACTATTTTTTGTACTATTATAGATGAAGGATCCTTGACCTATGTGATGTCTCTTATCTATTGGTTCTCCATCGATTAACTAATCACCTAATACATTAAAGGCATTTGATAGTAGAGGATTTAAACCATTTGGAGTACTTATTGCATTACCAGTTTAATTAGAAGGTAAGATGATCCAGATTATTTTGAAAATGATATGATGATAGAAATATAACAATTAAATACACAAAAATACAATGAAACCCAACTTCTGTTACTGAGTAAGATATAATAACATTGTAGAACCCAAATTGTAAAAACGGGGTATCTTATCTCTCAAAAGAAAGAGATGTTGGCTACGCCTCATTCACAAGAAGCTTTACATCACACTCCATTGCATGCTTAAAGGGCCTCCTTCACCTCAATTATATATGAGAGAGTGAGAGGAGAATAATTCCCATGATGCATGTGGGATAAATTGGACTAAGTTTATAAAATCCCATAGGCATGTAAAATACCAGGACTTCCCAATTGGTCACCCATCACAGTACTAATCTATCCCGAGCACACTTAACTGAGGATTTCTAATGGGATCCCATGCATTAACACTAAGTTGTAGGAATGTACATAACACCCTTACATTATGTTTGTAATTAACAAATGCAGATGACATTATTTTCCATTCCCCATCAAAAGGGTGAATGTGATTGTTTATCAAAACCACACGCTCAAAATGGTGATTGAGTGGAAATGGTGGACGTCCACTAAGATCCATCTGGATCATTCCTCCCCTCTTAGGAAGAAATTTTTCCCATTGCGTCAAGTTCCCTTGGGATTTGGGGATACTTTTTCTAAATATGAAGGTTGGTGCATTGCTTTCCTTGCTGAAGAAGTTGTCCTGCTTAGCTTGTTGAAGGCTATCATGAACCTATTGCTAGAGGGGTTGAATCTATTCAATCAATATAGTTGCATGATCTACCTAAGTGTGGGAGGAATATTTCAGTGAATATGCAACATGAAGAGTATGAAGGGTTTTATTATAACCTTGCTTGGCTAGGCAGTGTGCATGCACCCCTGTAGGTGCAACAAGAACATCTTGGTACTCTTCTACAATCTTGTCGATTTTATTTTTTTGGATAGAATGGTCTTGGGATGAGGCTGCAATGGTTGCAATGTCCTTATTTTCACCTTATGATCTGATTGAACAAAGGCCAAACTTTGCAGTATGAGATATTACTTTGTGGAATTGTTTTGGTGGGACAATAATTGAAACTACCTCTGGTATCTTGTATAGTTGACCCCCCAAAGTAACAATGATGCTACAGGGTCAAGACTCATAAATATCATGACACCTCCACATATATGGTTAGCCTAATAGAACATCACATAATTCTAGTTGCACAACAACACATAATACCTCATCCTTGAAGGGATTGATGTTGTAGGACAAGCGACATTGTTGGATAACACGAAGATCTTGACCCTGGATAAGCCACCAGATGTTGTATGGTTGTGGGTGTGGTGTTGTTGGAAATCCATATTCTTGAAAACCTATGTTGAGATAATTTTCTTCTGACTTCCTCTATCAACAATAAAATGTAGTGGGGTCCCCTTCACCTACATTTGTGAATAGAAGAGTCGCTCCCCCTCGTCATGATCCTCTTCTGGTTGGATTGTTGTAGTTGTGATAGTAGTAGTGGGTTCTGCATCAATGATCTGTCTCCCTTTATAATTTTCTGAATCAGGGTCCAAGTTCGGATTTGGATCTTTATCTTTGAGCTTGACCACCAATGATTGTATTGCGGGAAATTCTTCAGTGTTATGCCAATGTATGTTGTGCAACACACACCACTTTCCAGTGTCTTTCTTCGACTTCTTGTTACCCTTCTTTTTTTGCATCTGGATATGACTCTCTTTAGGTTGTCCTTCCTTTCTCTATCCTTCATTATGTGAGTTATAGTTTCCTTTTCCATGCTTCTTCCACTTACTCTGCTACTTGAATTTCTGCTCAATTTTGATTACATATCGATAAGAAGATCCCAATGAGGAGATGTCCATAAAATCAATCTTTGTTTGGATGTACCTGAGTATACCACTGTGCTACTTCAAAACCAAGTGTCGCTAAGATTATTTGATACCCAAATTTGAGTGCAAGGTATGAAATATGTTGGTGTACTCCAACACCATCTGATATCTTTTCTGATGCAGATTTTTCCATCTCACATATTGGTCATCATAGTTTTTGGCGGGGTAGAACTCCTCTTTTAGGGAATATACAAAGGCTTCCCAAATGGTTTTGCTCCCAAATAGTGTATATTCATCTGTGGTGTACCTCTCCCAGTAACCTTCCCACCAAGTTATGACATGGGGAAGGCATTTAAGGAGTGCGAAGGTGATCTTTTCACTATCAGAAAAAGTTTGGACAGAGAAATAAACTTCTAGCAGATTCAACCATTTTTCTAGAGCATCTGCATCTATATGGCCTTCAAATAAGGGGATATAAAAATTGACTTGTACCTTGAAGGGTGTCACACTTGAAAAATGGATTTTTTTCAAATATGCCTCAACTATCACCATCGGTAGTCTTCGAAGGATATGATCAAATTTTTCCATCATCTCGTTCCTCTGTCACACAAGGGCTTCCTCAAGCAACATATTGAAAGGATCTCCTTCTTTATCATCTCTCTTTTGTTCTGCCATGGGAGGTCTCTTGGGCTAGTGAGAGAAGTTGTCGTCAAGAAAAACTATCTCAAGCCCCAACTATCTATACCCTAAACTCGTTGGGGACTTTCTCTTAGAAACAAAAAGGAGAAGCCTACTCTGATACCACTGATCCAGATTATTTTGAGAATGACACGAAGGAAGAAATATAATTGAGATATAACAATGAAATACACAAAAATATAGAAGAGAACACAAAAATACACTAAAATCCAACTTCTATTACTGAGTAAGATAGAAAAACATTGTAGAACACAAATTGGAAAAATGGGGTAGCTTATCTCTAAAAGGAAAGAGATGTCGGCTACGCTTCATTCACAAGAAGCTTTACATCACACTCCACTACATGCTTAAAGGGCCTCCTTCACCTCAATTATATATGAGAGAGTGAGAGGAGAACAATTTCCATGATGCATGTGGGATAAATTGGACTAGGTTTATAAAATGCCATAGGCATGTGAGATACTAGGACTTTTTGGGTGGTCACCCATCCGAGTACTACTCTAGCCCGAGCGTGGTTAACTACGGCGTTCTAATGGGATTTGGTGCATTAACGCTAAGTTGTTAGAATATAAATAAAACCATTACATGATGTCTGTAATTAACAAATGAAGATGACATTACATTCCATTCCCTATCAAAAGGGTGAATGTTATGGTTTATCAAAACCAAAGGCTCAAAATGATGATTCAGTGGAAAAGGTGGATGGCCACCAAGATCCATCTGGATCATAAGACATCCACCATTGAAGTATAAGCTTTCAATCCAATTCTCTATTATAATATTCTACTAGTCCATAGTTGTATTTACACTATGGTCATTGTAGTTTCTACTTTTTTTTATGTACTACATTTTTCCCATCAGGGAAAAATAGTCACAGTAGACCAACTCATGTACTTTAATTATGATTCATGCATTGATAGTGTTCCTTTTATTGAGAACAATTCATGTTAATATGAGGATGTTGGAGTGGGTATTTTAAAAGGTTCATCTATGATGCGAACATTTCCACTCCCACCACTTGAAATTCCTCCAGCTATCGCCTAGGTCAACATGATTTTGACTAATACTAGTAAATCCTTAGACTCATATGATCCTTGGGTATTACCTAGTCCATATGAATATGAAAGTTATGGTGATAGAATGCCCCTTAGTCTTATTGAAATATATTATGAAGCAATTCAGTCTACCTCTATGGCTACTTATGAGACAAGTGACCCCATGAGTCATGTCTTAGATGAGTACTCTCACTCTTCTTGGCTTAATTCTATGGCATCTACTGATTCTTTTCACGATACTTTCCCTAGTAATGAGAGTATATTATAGGTCATGTCTTTGGAAGAAATCCCTTGGGATGATAACCATCATCATTCCTCTTTCTTCCTTGAGCCCGAGACTGTTGAGACTCATCCTAACACTCCTGTCTTACCTGAGACATTTGCAAGTTCTCATCATGATGTTTTGTCTTAAGGGAATTTGTGAAACATATCTGCTACTATACTGATTGATATCTCAGTCAAACCTAGTATCGTGGAAAACATTATTAAAGGTGCCTCTTGTTCTCCTGATGAAATACAAACTTACACAACCATATTCAAAGAATTTTATGATATATTTTCTTGGTATTATGAAGAAATGTCGACAATTGACTCGAATATCATTATTCATGAAATTAAGACTTACCCTGAAGCCAAGCCTATTCGAGAAAATCTTCGCCCTATTCATCCATTAAAAGTTGTTGGTATTAAATTGGAAGTTGAAAAACTTATTATATCTAGTTTTATTTATCATTTACCTCTTACTAATTGGGTTTCAAATATTTTTCTTGTCACTAAGAAACAAGGTACTATCTGTGTATGTATTGATTATTGGGATATCAATAGGTATTGTCCAAAACATATCTACCCAACCCCTTTCGTCGACCAGATTGTTGATGATTTGGCTGGAAAAGAAATTTTCTCCTTTATGGATGGTTTCTTCGGCTATAATCAATTAATATACTAACCTAGAATTAACACAAAACCACTTTAATTTGTCCTTAGGGTACCTTTGCCTATGAAAAACTCCCTTTTGGACTAAAAAATGCTAGTGCAACTTTTCAGAGGGATATATCTTCCAATTTTCACGATATTAAGCATATTGTACAACCCTATAATGATGACTTACCTACACATTCCATGCAGCCTCAGGATTATACTACCCATCTTTGAGCCATTTTCCTTAGATGTTGTTTTTACAATATTCACTTAAATCCGCATAAATATATATTTTGTGTGGAATCAAGACGTCTCCTTGGTTTTATAGTTTGCAATAAAGGGATTCATGTTGATCCCTTGAAGGTTGAGGATATCTTCAATTTACCTCCTCCTTTGAATTTACGCCAACCCCAATGTTTGCAAGGGAAGGAAAACTTTTTACGTCGATTTGTTCCCAAATATGTAGAACTAACCAAGGGTTTTATCTGACTTCTTAAAAAAGGGGTTCCCTTTTTTTGGGATGACACTGCTCAAACATTCTTTGATTCTCTAAAGCATGTGTTGACTTATATGCCATTGTTACATACCCCGGACTATAGTTTTGATTATTTTAGATACCTTGCTACTTATGATAGTATCGTTTCTATGGTGTTGGTACAAGAGGATGATTCACATGATGAACATGTAGTATACTATTTGAGTAAGAGTCTATCTCCTACTAAAATCAAACATTCACATGTGGATAAATTGTCCTTGGTTGATGTTTAAGTTGTCCAATGTTTTCATCACTACATCTTATTGTGCAAAACCACCATTATTTTTTTATTGTAACCCCATGCAACATATCTCAACTCGTAAAGTGATGGAGGGAAAATACTCAAAATGGATTTTAATCCTACAAGAGTTTGATTTGGAATTAGAGAAATCCAAATATAAGAAATATTTGGTATTTGTTGAGATGATTTTTGACCTTCCCTCACCCAAGTCTAAGAATCTGACAAAAGAATCGATTCTGGATGAATCCATTTTTCTGATCAAATATTCTAATACTCGGTATGGATATATTATCATCTATCTACAAACCTAAATAATTTGATGTGATCTCTCTATTAATAAACATCGTCGTATTCTATAGCAAGATCAACAATACATCATTATTAGGGATACACTTTATCATCGTGGTGTCAATTCCATTTTTCAATGATGTTTAATGCACGAGGAAGATTAGAGAGTCCTTAATGAATTCCATTCTAGTGCACATGGTGGTCATATGTCGAGGTATGACACAACTCAGAAAATTCTACGAACGAGGTATTTTTGGCCATCATAATTTAAAGATTGCATTCTTGCAGTAAAAAAATGTCATGCATGCCAGATTTATGATTGTAAGTTGAGTTCCCCTCCTACTCCTCTTCACCCTGTAGTTTCCGTTGGTCCATTTGAAAATTGGCGAATTTATTTCATGACATGTAACCCTCACTTGTACGGGGGGCATGGCTACGTTATTGTCATTGTAGACTATTTTACTAAATGGGACGAGGTGATGCTTACATATAACAATACCAGGAAAACTACAACTCTTTTCTTTTTTAATCACATTATTACTTGACCCAACGTGCCCCAATCCAATGAAAACGCAACTCCATACTATCTACAAGACAATGGCCAATTCAAAGCTACCAACAAAGTTTTTTCAACTATGCTTCATAGGATGATAGGGATTCATAAATCGTATTTCCATATGATGATTTCTAGGGATTATGGTAATATTGAACTTCAATTAAATCATCTATGGGATTTACACTATTTCATATGGTGCATGGTTTAGAAGTTGTGCTTCCAATTGAATCTGAAATACCATCTTTGAAACTAGTTTTCTAATTTCTTTATAATACCTCAGTCGAGGAAGAAAACATTTTCATTTGACACAACTAGATGAAGCACTTTGTAATGTCACCTTAGCTAATTAAACACATAAAAGTGTGTCAAAGTTCAATATGAAAAAACTGTTAGACCTTGTCTTTTTTCTGAAGGTGACTTGTTCGTGCTACATGACTAGGAACATGAAAACTTAGGAGCTAGAAAATTTGATCCCATGTGGCACGACCCTTACATTGTTAAATGTGTGTTAGGAAAATTAGCTTATGATTTGGCATATTATGATTTATTTTCCTTGGTTGAACCCATAAATCATATTTACCTTAAACGATATTATGCTTAGAGTGATTCTACATATGTGCTTTGTAAATATTGTAACACACTTTAGTGTTCTTTTGTTTCCTTTTTCATCGATTTATACCAAATGATTATCTTGCATGGTGCTTGATTTTCATATGTTAGCGTGCCTTCTACCTTATGTCATCTTTGTTTATAGTGCTAGCCACAATACCCAGAACCTTGCATTTGTTGCATGGAAAATCTACACGCCCATTGATGAGTTGATAAGTTTACATGGTATATTCCTTGGATGTGCAACTAATAATATTGCACAATATAGTGCAGTCATTGAACTATTAACTGAAGCCATTCCACTTGATGAGTGATTCTTAGTTGTACAAATTTAATCTCAACTCGTGGTACTTTAGTTAAGTAATGTTTATTCTATCCAAAGTCCTACTGTTTTACGGGTATATTTAAGGGTTTGCCTCTTGGAAAGACAATTTGATTATTTAGAATTTCAACATATTCCAAGAATTCTAAATATGGCACTTTCAAATCTCTAGGTGGGAAATGGAAAGAGACCAGGTGGAGGTATCGTATACTGCCAGGGGAGCAGTGCTGAAAGTTCATATTGTCAAGCTGATAATGATATGGGATTGGTTGATCTCATCGACTGCCAGGTGGGCAGGGAGAAGGAGATGAGATTGTCTAAATGTCTCTGGAGCTCTGTAGTGAGTTCATGTCAGCAAGGAGAGCTGATAGATGGAGATTCATGTGGATTTTCAGACCACATGAATGAATATGATGACAAGTTAAAAACTTTCACCATCCAAGAGGAGGATCAGAGAAGCATTATGGTTATTGGAGGTATAAAGATATTCCTACCAAGCAGCCAAGTAGAGGCCACTACAAATGATGAAAGTGCGGAAAAAGAAGAAAGACTACCAGCAGAAACTATCGAATAGGAAGAAATGGAGCAGACATTGATGTCTACCCCAGTAGAAGAAGAATATAATTCAACCAAATTACTCAACATTTTCAGCCAGGAAGCTGAACAAGAAATGACTACAACATTGGAGCTTGTAGTAGAAGAGGAAGTAGAGAACATGGATTTTGTTGATCTCTATGAAGAATTGGAATCTCTGGAGGAGAGGGTGATAGTGAAAATCCTGCACATCCAACAGGATAATTTGGAGACAGATGGGGGAGCATACCAACCCTAGGAGCAGTTGGAAGAAGCTAGAAATATGCCAATAGGAGAAATGGCAGAGGCTAATCTATCAGAGGAAGTGACTGAGCAACAAATAAATTAAGAGAAAAATACAGAACTAGAGTCTGAAGCAAGGTGGCAAGCTAATGCCACATCAGATGGAGAAAATCATAAGGAATATCGAGTTGATCTACCCATTGAGGAGAATGAAGAGTTGTAGTTGAGAAGACTACATAAGAAGAGCCAACCATTGGAGTAGCTGGTCAAAGTGATAGAAGAAATCAGTTTGCTGATGTTGAGCTCGATAGAAGCAATCAACAAAGATGAGTTGAACAAAAGAGATCCTTCCATAGCAGCAGGGAAGAATCCGAAGAAGAAAAAGAGGCAACAACAACAACATAGCTGGAGAGGAGAAAGAGGAAAACTCTATAAGGGAAATTGGGATCCAGGTGGATGTCAACACTGGAGAAGAGGAGCTCATGAGCAAAAGATAATGTTTTTCCTAGCAGGGGAGTATGATGCAGAATCATCACTCCACCTTACCGAAAGTGCCAGCGCACCAACATGCAAAAACGAAATTGAGAGAGGGAGAGGCATTAACCCTCCCATTTTTTAAATTAGAAATAATCCTATATGGATTTTTGTGTTGTAAGATTGAAAATGTTGAGCCATGCCTTTGTACAGGTAGTGATTGGATTTAAATTAAAGGGTTGCTTGTAGTAGGCCCATATTGTAGTTAGGTCTGGGTAAACCTTTATGAGACCTCAACGTAATTGATGAGGCTAGGTGAGAGAGGATGAGATTGCAAAGCCCCTCTTTTGTAAGGAGATCTTGTATCAGATTTCATAAGGCAGATAGGGCTGAGAAGGAAAAGAAGAATAAAGAGGTCTGGGGAGAGAGACCTTAGAGGTAGAATAGTTCTGAAAGAGAGAGAGCTAGAGAGAACTGATACTTGTTACAATCCAGTTTTTGTAAATCATTTGTATAGACACACAAAGATAATAGAAAAGTAGTTTTTTCTACATATTGTTGTTCATGTATTTATGTTTCACGAATGAATGTTGTATATGTATGGTTATTTTCATTTACAATAGGAAGATATATTTCTCTATAATTATTTGAGTTTTAGAGTATCTTTTTGGATTCTTTAGGCTATGCAAGGTGTGCACAATAGAACATCAGAGGTTTTGTAGCCAACGCAAGGAGTGCACATTTGATCTCTGCGGAGTCAGAAAAGAATGTGGCAGTAGGGCGCACCAGAGAGATCACAATATCAAGAGGAACCTCAAGGTCATTGAATACCTTTGAGGGAAGGTTGTGCGGAAGAAGCACAGAGAGAGCCAGAGTTACTGAGAACTTTGTAGAGATCTGCTAGGTGGGCAATGAGCCAATGCAAGTGTTCATAGAAGGAACTCTGTGTTGAGTTCACAAAGAACCAAAGTTACTAAACACTTTGTTAAGAGAATCTCTGCAAGGTGTGCTTGAGAAGGAAGTTTCCAAGATGGCGCTTACATTCCTTTGAGGAAGCAGAAGGGTCAATCCCTTAAAGAATGAGAAAGTGTAAGCTCAAAAGAGATAGAACAAGGAGTGGGAAAGAGTGGACTTATTTCAAGTGAAAAATATTAGGAGGAATAGCGTGAAGTCACACGCAGAGTGCAAGTGTGTGCAGGGTCAAGGTCAAACTCCATTGGAAAAGTTTAGGATATAAAGCGCAGCGAGGCCCAAAGTTTACAAGGTTCGCAGGAGGAAGAATCGAAGGCGAGACCTTCGACACTTAGAAATTTTTCTAAGTCAGAAAGAAAAAGAAATATCAGGAGGAGGAACACCGTTTTCGTTGGATTGACACTGGGAAAGGAGATCTGGATCGTTGAATCCATGTAAAGACACAGGAGGAACGCACACCAGAAAGATCATATCTGGGCCACCATATTTGAGCACAGAGGACCAACAACTATTGGATCTAGAGGAAGGTGCACGATACAAGTTCTGAAATCATCGGGACCATCCTTGTCAAGGAGGGCACGTGGCGAAACCTCATCATTGCGCTGACTCACTGAGTGAAGAAGTCAAAGAGTAGATTCGAGAGAGTTCGTGAAGTGTAAACTCGATAAAATATCACAACCGTTGGCTACCTTGACATTATCACAACCATCCATTCGAAGGGAAAGGTCAAAGATGGAAGCAGTGAGAACTCGCGAAATGTGAACTCATGAAAAGATCACAGTTGTTGATTAAGGGAAGATCTGGACAGTTGATTGTCCACGAAGAGTATCGACATTTTGAGGATCAGGAGAACGGAGGTGGAAAGTCCTTCGACTTCCCAATACACAAAGTCGCGAAATCCTGATTCATGAAAGGAGGATCTCGACCATTGATAGAGAGGAGGATTATAGGCCATTGATCTGTTGTAGAGAAGATATCGGGATATCCGAGATCAAAAGGTTTGAGGAGAGAAGTCTTTCGACTTCGCGAAATGTGAAGTCCCGATAAGTGAAAGGGATATTTGGACCGTCAGATCTAATGGGAATCATGGACCAATTGATATGACGTTAGTGGATTTCAGGGGATCTCCTCACTTCAGATATCAGGAGAATAGAGGTGCCTCACATCGAAAACTCCCGATATGCAAAATCTCGTTGTGCTTGAGAGTTGAGCCCTGGGTCATGATGAATGGTCACATGGGAGGAGAGTAATGGAGGATATAGGAGAATGTTAAGCTCTTTTCGGTATTTTGGGGGTTGGGGAGTCAAGGTTTTCTCACTCACAATGTCCCAACATGTGAAATCGTGAAATTATCGCAGTTGTGGATCGAGGAGAAAGCAGGACAGTAGATTGTTCAATCGGGGATTTGAGAAATAGGAGTCAGAGGTGGCTTGCATGAAAAACACTCGAAGTTTCAAAGCATGAAGATCCTTTTGATAAGGCCCATGGTCACCGTCAGTGGTCACGTGGAGGAGAATCTTGCACCTTATGCTTTTTCGCGTAGGTGGGGTTTCAACAGAAGGACCTGTGGATCAAAGAGTGGGATTCTAGCAGGGAATCGAAGTGCCAAAATGGCTCGAGAATAAGAACAATCCAAAGACCGGTAGGTCATAGAACCCCCAAAGGGGAGGGGGGGGGCTGCATCTGGTGGTATCAGTGCCAAGATTACGTTTGTTTGCAGACAACAGACAAAAGGAGAAAGAAGGAAAGTTGATATTGTTTGTGGTATCAAGGAAATTTGATTTTTGTAGGCAAGGAGATAGTCTGATACCATTAGGTGGTATCAGAGCTTGATCTTCATCTGTAGACTTCAAGAAAAGGATATAAAGGAGATGGTTTGACTACATCGATTATTACCAAGAGATGAAATTTTTCTTACAGACAGCAGGAAAAAAGGAGAGACGGTGAAAGGAGATGACATGATAACATCCGGTGGTATCATGAACATTAAGTGGTATAATAAGTGATTTTTTTCCTATAGACAGTAGGTGAAGGAAAGAAGATCATTTGTATTATGTGAGGAGGTTGTTTCATAGACGCAACAACAAAGTTTTAAACAATCGAGTGAGCTGTGAGAGGAGATGGAGATACTCGTGGATGAAGAGTGATCCATAGAATTGTCAGGACGACAGGTAAAAGGTGGAAATGGCTACTGAAGGCCATCAACGTGGTCAAAGAGGAGACCAACAGAATAATAACAATCCAGATATGGATCTAGAGTTCAGTGAGATAAGAGCTAGAATGGAGAATCTTGCATTTAAAATGCAGCAGAATGCAAGAGTGAATTGGGTGTATGAATGGCCCACAAAGAAGAGAGTGAAATGACCAATAAAGGAACTGTTGGCCAGAGGAAAGCGAAGGATGATGAAAATGTGGATGAGGCATACTGAAAAACTCACTGACACAGAAGAGGAACTGATTCACATCTGTGAACTAGAAACTGGGAGAAATCTCAGCGACAAGGAGGAGAAAGAAAGATCAGATGAAGATCTCATAAACTGCCAGGTGGGCAGAAATCGACTTTCAAATTTCCAGGTGGGTAATGGAAGGAGACCAGGTGCAGGTCTTGTATATTGCCAGGGGAGCAGTGTCGAAAGTTCAGATTGCCAATTGGGAAATGACATGGGATGGATTGATATCATAGACTGCTAGGTGGGCACGAAGAAGGAGATGAGACTGTCTGAACGTCTTAGGAGCTCAGGAGTGATTTCATGTCATGAAGGAGTGTTATTATATCAAGATTCATGTGTATTTTCATATCACGTGAATGAAGATGATGAAAAGTTAAAAACTTACACCATCCAAGAGGAGGATCAGAGAAGCATTCTGATTATTGGAGGTATAAATATATTCCTACCAAGAAGCCAAGTAGATGCCACTGCACATGATGAAAGTGAAGCAGAAGAAGAAATCATGCCAGCAAAAAATGTCGAAGAGGAAGAAATGGAGCAAACATTGATGTCTACCCCAGAAGAAGAAGAAGAGCATTTAGTTGAATTGCTCAAAATTTTCAGCCAGGAAGTTGAAAAAGAAATGACTTCAGCATTGGAGATTGCAGCAGAAGAGGAAGCAAACAACATGGATTTTAATGATATGTATGAAGAATTGGAAGCCATGGAGGAGAGGGTGATAGTGCAAATCCTGCACATCCAATAGGCTAAGTTGGAGATATATGGGGGAGCATACCATCCCCAGGGGTAGTTGGAAGAAGCTAGAAATATGCCAGTAGGAGAAATGGCAGAGGCTAATCTATCAGAAGAAGTGAATGAGGAAAAAATCAGTCAAGAGAAGACTACAGAACTAGAGTTTATAGTAAGGTGGCAAGCTAAGGCCACAAGAGATGGAAAAAATTGTAAGGAATATCGAATTTATATACCCATTGAGGAGAAGGAAGAGTTGAAGCCGAGAAGACTGCATAAGAATAGCTAGCCACTGGAGCAGTTGGTCGAAGTCATAGAAGAAATCAGGAGGCTGATGTTGAGGTCAGTAGAATCAATTAGCAAAGAGGAATTGAACAAAAGAGAGCCTTCCATAGCATCAGGGAAGAATCAGAAGAAGAAAAAGAAGAATCAACAACAACATACCTAGAGAGGAGGAAGAGAACAACTCCAGAAGAGAAATTGGGATCCAGGTGGATTTCAACACTGGAGAAGAGGAGCTCATGAGTAGGAGTTCATGTTTTTCCTAGCAGGATCATCACTGCACCTCAACAAAAGCACCAATGCACCAACACGCAGAGACAAAATTGAGAGAGGGAAAGTCATTAACCCTCCCATTTTTAAATTAGAAATAATCCTATACAGATTTTTGTGCTATAAGATTGTAAATGTTGAGCCATGCCTTTGTATAGGCAGTGGTTGGATTTCAATTAAAGGGTTTCTTGTAGTAGGCCTAGATCATAGTCAAGTCTGGGTAAAACTTTATGAGACCTCAATGTAATTGATGAGATTAGGTGAGAGAGGACGAGCTCGTAGAGCCCCTCTTTTGTAAGGAGATCTTGTATCAGATTTCATAAGGTAGATAGGGAAAAAAAGGAAGAGAAGAATAGATAGGTCTGGGGAGAGAGACCTTTGAGGTAGAATAGTTCTGAGAGAGAGATAGATAGAGAGAATTGAGACTTGTTACAGTCCAGTTTTTGTAAATCATCTGTATAGACACATAGAGATAATAGAAAAGAAGTTTTTCCTGCATATTGTTGTTCATGTATTTATGTTTCATGAATGAATCTTGTAGATGTATGGTTAGTTTCATTTACAGTAGGAAGATAGATTTTTCTATCTTTATTTGAGTTTTAGAGTATCATTCTGGATTCTTTAGGTCGTGAAAGGAGTGCACAAGAAAACATCATAGGTTCTGTAGCCAGTGCAAGGAGTGTGCATATGATCTTTACAGATTTAGAAAAGAATGTGCTAGGAGGGCACACCAGAGAGATCAAAAGATCAAGAGGAAACTCAAGGTCATTGAATACTTTTGAGGGAAGGATGTGCAGAAGAAGCATGGAGAGAGCCAAATTTTCTGAGAACTCAATAGATCTTTGTTAGAGGGGCATTGAGCCGATGAAAGTGTTCACAAAAGGAACTCTGTGTTAAGTTCAGGAAGAACCAAAGTTACTGAACACTCTGTTAGGAGAAGCTCTGCAAGGTGTTCTTGAGAAGGAAGTTTCGAAGAGGTTGCTTACATTCCTTTGAGGACACAGAAGGACTGAGACCTTAGAGACTGAGCAAGTGTAAGCTCAAAAGAGATAGCACAAGTAGTGTGCAAGAGTGGACTTATTTCAAGCACAAAATCCCAAGAGGTATAGCGTGAATTCACACGTAGAGTGCAAGTGTGCACAAGGCCAAGGTCAAACTCCATTGGAAACGTTCATGAGATAAAGCACAGCGAGGCCCAAAGTTTACAGGGTTTGCAGGAGGAAGAATCAAAGGTCAATACCTTTGACACTTAGAAAATTTTCTAAGTCAGAAAGCAAAAGAAATATCAGGAGGAGGAACACCATTGTCATTGGATAGGCATTGGGAGAGGAGATCTGGATCATCGAATCCACGTCTAGACATAGGAGGAATGTGCACTGGAAAGATCAGATCCGGGTCATCGGATCTAAGCACAGAGGACCAACAGTCATTGGATCCGAAGGAAGGTGCATGAGACAAGCTCTGAAATCATCGGGACCATCCTTGTCAAGGAGGGAACATGGTGAAAGCTCAACATTTCACTGACTCACAGAGTGAAGAATTCAAAGAGTAGAGTTACGAGAGTTTGTGAAGTGAAAACTCATGAAATAATCATAGCTGTTGGCTACCTTGACATCATAAGAACTATACATTTGGAGGGATGCATGGCGAGAGACCATCATTTCGCTGACTCGCAGGAGGGAGAGGTCAAAGATGGAAGTAGCGAGAAATCATGAAACATGAACTCGTGAAAATATCACAACCATTGATCAAGGGAAGATCTGGACCATTGATTGTCTAGCAAGAGTATTGGCATTTTTGGGATCGGGAGAATTGAGGTGGAAAGTCCTTCAATTTCTCGATACACGAATTCATGAAATCCCGATTTGCGAAAGGAGGATCTCGACCATTGATTGAGGGTAGGAGTATAGGTCGTTGATTTGTTGTAGAGTAGATATCAGGATATTAGGGATCAGAAGATCAAATGATAGAAGTATTTTGACTTCGCAAAACGCAAAGTCCTGATAAGCGAAAGGGGGATTTGGACCGTCGAATCCAATGGGGATCATGGACTTATTTATCTAACGCGTGTGGAGTTCAGGGGATCTCGACACTTCAGATATCAGAAGAACAGAGGTGCCTCACATAGAAAACTCCCGATATGCGAAATCTCGATGCGCTTGAGAGTTGAGCCCCAAGTCATGATGAATGGTCACATGGGCGAAGTCCAAGGTAGGAGCTAGGATAATTTTAACCTCTTTTTGGCATTTCAGGAGTAGGGGAGTCAAGGTTGGCTCACTCGCAAAGCACCGACACGCGAAATCACAAAACGATCGTACTCGTCGATCGAGGAGAAAGCATGATCATAGATTGGTCAATCGGGGATTCAGGAAATAGGAGTCAAAGGTGGCTCGCATGCAAAACACCTAAAGTATTGAAGCACAAAAATCCTTTTGATAAGGTCGATGGTCACCGTCGGTGGTCACGTGGAGGGGAAGCTAGTGCCTTGTGCTTGTTCAGGAAGGTGGGGTTTCAATGAAAGGAAATGTGGATCAAAGAGAAGGATTTGAGCAGGGAATCAAAGAGCCAAAATGGCTCGAGAATAGTAATGATCCAGAGACCGAGAGGTCACAAAACCCTCGAAGGGGAGGGGGGGGGGATACATCAAAACAAAAAGTAGAAATCACTTTGTATTAAGGTTCCAAAATGTTTACAAAATGTGTTGAGATAACACCAAGCCTATAGCTTTCATATAAATACATGTTGATGGTAAAAAAGAATAAAATAAATCCTAATGGGGCTCATGATATCACTCTACTACCTGACCTACCCTCCGGAGTAGATGAGCTATACTTCCATAAACCCCTGCCATGTTTTGTTCATATTTATGAGGTAGGTCATCATTATGAACGTCTAGAATGCCTATGGTCATTCCCTTAAGTTTATACTCAATATCCTCAATCTCCTTTATTGTCTCACAGTTCTAACCCAACATTGCACCTATCTCTCCCCCCATCTGGATTGACAAGGCCCCATATGTTCTGGATAGTCTAATATCTACATGTTGAAAGCCAAACTAGTCTCAATACACCCAAAAAATAAAATTAAATCAAAATTAAAAAAAAAAGGTTTATTTTTCATGTGCATCATTCCATTGATACCTCACCAGAAGGATTAGATATGGATATCCTTGGAAATCCATTCCTTCATAGGCATAGTCCTCTACCATGATGAGTTGTATCTTCACCCATATGAATAAATTATCTTCATAGGAGACTATGGAACCTCCACCATGGTGTGTCATCAGGTCCACCCACCTCTTCATCAGGTCCACCAACCTCTTCATCAGGTCCACCCACCTCTTTCAAGGAAGAAAGAGACTAAAATTGGCCCATATCCAAACTGCTCCAGTCGACCATGCTTACACTTTTTCAACTGGTCTTTCATACTTTCGAGTATCCCCTTGCACCAATTGAACATTGTTGGAGCCATGCAATCTACCGCATATTTCATCTAAGAGTTGGTAGCTAAATGAGGAGTTACACTTCTGGAAATTGGAGTAATGGTGAATAAAACAGTTCTTAAGGACAGGTCCCTCATATTTTTAATGGGAATATTCCCACTACTTTTCCTTGTCTCGACAATGCAATGTTGTGTAATACAATTCTCGATATTATCACCACCTCCCCTAAATCTAGAAAACGATATTCTCTCTCCATGCCTTGGGAGACCGATTAAGAAATAGATTTCTTCAATATAGAAATCCAAATCGTGGAAACTGACCTTAAACACTTGTTCATTGGGTTCCCACATCTTCTCCAAGAACTCTAGAAACTTAACCTGAGCCCTCATTCCATGGATCTTGAAATATTTATCCAATCCACACCTCTAGAGAGCCAACATAGTATTTGGGTCATTAAAGGAAATTTGATATTCTAATGCATTCTCTCTTTCCCTCCATTCCAAAATTTTAACTAGTAAAAAGTATGAAAACAACCAAGGAAGAATTTATTTGTCATCCAAGAACCAAAATTTTCAAGTATCACTTCTCAAAATCCAAGAGAAAAATGAGTTTCTGAGTGTCACGCTATGTGTATTATACACATAGTGAAAATGTCGCAGTTATTGATTGGGAAATACTGTGACACTTTAGAGTGTTGCAGTTCCTAATATGGGCAGCCTATGACACCTGGGAGGTGCATTTTAGGGATTTCCCACAAGTTCAAAATCACCCAAAAATGGGTTGAAATGATAGAAACATACTATTAAATGAAAGAGGGAGAGAAGAGCTCTTACCTGGAGAAAACGAGAGTCTAAACCATCCACTGATTGGATTGCAATCCTTGCCTAAAGTTTAAACCGAAAGAGGGCTTTTTTACTATGAAAAAGGTGACGGGTTGTATTTGAAACATACAGTTTCAGTCAAACGTATTTTTTTTATTGTTTTTTCCTAAGAAAAAGGAAAACTTTAAAAAGTACCAAAACACTATAGGGATTTTGGTTAATATCTTTTCGAAATCCTATAAATATGAAAAGATTGTTGAGTGAACTTGCTTTATTTCACAATCATTAAATAATTTGAAAGAGAATCTATTCAATTTTAGTTTACCCATTTTGGGGGCTAAGTATGATTAATTATGAAAAAGGAATACTTTAGTCAATATTTACTAGAAGAGTTCTCCTAAGTATTATTTTAAATTTTTTTTGTGCTTGGGAGACTAAATTTATGAAAAAGTTAACCTCAAAGTTTACTTTAAGTTTTTTTCAAAATCTCTGAACATGAAAAACCACCAATATTAATTTCTATGGACTCATAAAATTTACTTTGAAAGACCCATATGGGACCGAACCACTCCTTCCTAGGGTTTGTTAAACAACTTCAAAGGACTTGATATAAAGTTGGCTTAGGTTGATGGACAATTGGTTTTCAATGATTTCAACCCTTGGGGAGTGATATTGTAGATTGATGTCAACCCTTAAAAATTCATTTCAACCCTTGGAGAATTCCAATAGCACAAAGGTATGGGTAAGGGACCCGATTTTATTTTAGGTAAAAATGAATGAAGATCAGTGAATATGTAGGCAAAACTATTCTAGATGGATAGTATACGTGATTCCATTTCCGTTGATATATGGAATGTCACATAACCCCTCACGGTTAGAAAGTTATGGGATTGTGAAGTTGGAGAACCCTCATGAGTTTTCTAGAAGCCATAGAAGGAAAAAGAAGTTGGCAGTATTCTAGAAGCTCCTATAAGAAGTTGATTCGTCAAATGGGTGAAACTAGGAGTTAATCATGGGTTAAGTGGTTGTATTAAGAAAATAATTAACAATAAATTAGTTTCAACTAGGAGTGGAGAAATTACTATTTGTGGAAAGTGGTTAAGTTAAGTAAAAAAAGTGGTTAATTTAAGTGGACAAAGTGGTTAAGTGGACAAAGTTGGTTAATTGTACAAAGTGGTTAAGTAAACAAAGTGGCTAAGTGGATACTTCTAGATGAAGTTACTTGGAGAGTATAAATAAGAGAGAAAGGGTCTCCCATTTGCAACCATTTGAGAATATTGAATATATAAAGTGACTAAGGTAACCAAAGGATATCTAAGGAGAATTTTAGAGGCAAGGTGAAGTAAATAAGGATTAAATTCAAGGGATGATAAACTCTTTTAATAATGCTTTCTAAGGTATACTATTTACAGGTCATCTCACCATTTTTGCAATAATATTTTTTCTAGAATGATTCAGGTAGAAAAATATGGATTCTTTTGAAACAACATATCCAAGTAACTGTGATAAAAGTTTCATCTTGTGGGTCATTGTATTTTGGCAGTTACGCTCTTTGGAAGATAATGCCTGTGGTTAGTCCTGAAACTAGTCTAAAACAAGTGTTCCGAGTAAAAACTTTATAACTTATTCATAACAGATCCAAATTCAGTGAAAAAAAATGCATTTGTTAGAGTAAATTCTGCAGTATGTTGTATACCATTTTCAGATATATACAACAAATATTCCATGCATGGTATGCTATAAATATTTTATCTCTATAATAAGCCAAAATTTAGCAAGGTCTACCATTTTTGCTATAATTCCTTTTCTGGGAGGTTCCAAGT
This sequence comes from Picea engelmannii, assembly GCA_009831015.1. Lineage (NCBI taxonomy): Eukaryota > Viridiplantae > Streptophyta > Pinopsida > Pinales > Pinaceae > Picea > Picea engelmannii. The sequence continues at coordinate 889,726 of ML781477.1, read as the reverse complement.
AGTTAATCATAGAGGATTTGTAGAGAAAAAACTGAAGAATAATGTATATAATTTTTAGATGTTCATGCATTGCATGCATAGATTTATTCTTGTTTCAAGTTAGGGTTGTTGACTAATAAAAAATAGTCTTTTGAGACTAAACTAAAGTTTGATGAAAATGCCAATCTCTTTTTGTTGAAGTTAAGGAATTTTTACAGGTCTATGATCACATACACTAGGTATGTTATAGAGTTACATGTATTTTTATATTCATAATTTGATTGTTACATTTTGTCATGAAATGGCACATTCTTAAGGATAGATAACAGTGAGGTTTGGCACATGTGTTACACATTATTTTATTCACCCTGGTGATGTTTCTACAACATGTCTTCAATCTTCCAAAAGAACCTTTCTTCATGAGAAATGTGACTAGCTCCCTCTTCTACAAAACTTGTTTTTAGAAGGCCACCGCAGCCCAGCCATAAGGTACAGTGTGGAAATCCATGATTTTCGCAGGATGTCATGAAACTTCTTGCGACTTTTCCACGGGCTGCACTATATATAGGGTGCGGCGGCGTTGGAAGACTAAGAAAAGGTCGAAGTTCACAAAATTTCTAGAAGGGATCTTCTAGAATATGAGGTGGCATCCGTATGGTTGGGATCCTACTCGCTTCTCTGATTTGGTGGGATCATCCTAATCTCTTTAGCCATCTCTCTTTCTCCTATATAATGATGAGTTTCTCATGGAGAAGGTTAAGCAAGATTAAGAAAGAAAGAGAAAGCAAGGAATTAATGAAGGAATAGGATGAGAATTGTGTGAGGGATTCTATATCAATTGATGCTTGAGGTATTCATCTGTCCATCAAGTTATTGAGGATCTTGTTCATGCAAGTTTGGAGCAAGTGTGTGTGTTGAAGCAAAGGGCCACCGAAAGGGAACCTTGCAACATCAAGGTTGTTTGGTTGTTTCTTCCCCTTTTACATAATATGATGCAGTGGCATGTTTATTTCCCATAAAATCATTCTAATTTTATTACATGACTCCTTGATCACATGTATAAGCTTTCATTGAATATACTATTATTTATTTCGCTTTAGTTGGTTTGTTTCATTGCAGATCCAATATCACAAGAGAAATGAAGTGGAGTAGGGACAACACAGATATAAGGAAGAGATATTCAAAGGTATGTCACTCACATCTTGTTTGATAGTAAATTTAATTATTAAATCTTAGGGAAAGCATCATGTCTTGTCTTGTTTTGTTCTAGATCTAGGTGGATCTAGGGAGATCAGTTTATGTCCACATTCACCGATTTACCCAATAACAAAATTGGCGACCCTACTGGGGAGTATCCCATTTGTGGTTTTTTGCTGTCCATTTTCCTTTATCCTGCCTCCTTTCATTTTAATCCAATCTCTAAGTCTGTGGGGGATCCATCCAGACTCTCTAGATCTGAAAGTTCATTTAGACTCTTTGTCCTTTTTCCAATTTTTCTTTGTTTACAAAGATAGTCGCACTACATCCCATATGCAGCCTGCGATGTCCCTAGATGACCACACCCTGCTTGCTTAAACCAATGCGGAACCTCCACACCCTACCCATATCTAGCCTGCAGAAATATCAGATCTCTGCACTGTACCCTATTGGTGGGTTGTGACACTGTCTGTAAAAATTTTAGATTAGGTCTTTTTGTCTTTTGACTCCAAGTTTTGTTTTGATCACCTGGGAGAATTTCGGTTCCAGCATTTGACTGTTTTCTAAGTGTAAGACTTGTTTTTGATTGGATTTCAGGGATTGAAATCCATTATTCATCATTTTACAAGTTTTACTTTCTTGATTTGCATTAGATTAGTGGCATCTTTGCATTTGAATTAGCTAAATTGCATGATTTTTTGCATTTTTTGGTCTTGAATTCTGAAAAAAATTCCCCCTCATGGTTGGGGGGGGGGCAAGAATCGTGTATTGGTGTACAGTCTCTTTTCCTCATTTCTTGAGAATATTGATATTTATGAGTTTAATAAAAATTTTGGACATTGTGCATGTGGGAATGATAAACGTTTTCTCCTTCTCGTAATATATCTTTCATCGAAGTGAAATATTTTCATTTTCATTTCTTTGCATTGTTTAGGGTTAGTCAAAACATCATTTAGTCCATGCCATTTTCCTCTTGATTAACAAAAAATTTAAAAATAAAGCGCTTATAAAAATTGATTAGACATTTTTATATTTTCTGGTAGCAAGCCTACATTAGATTAGTTGTAGATCTTTGGGATAGGTGTGAAAGATAACTTTCCAAAGCTGCAAACAAACATAGTATCTTGTGATAGGGAGAGTTCAAATCCAATTGCTACATTTTGTCCTGGGAAACCCTTCTAACAAAAGGGTCAATCACAAGGTCACATTAGGACTGGCAGATTTACTCACCTTGCTTTGTTGGTCTTGGTGTAGAGATTGTGCATATTATGGGGGTCGCTTGAAGGTATACCCACAATGATGAGTGGAAGCCTTTCAAGTTGATTTCGGGCTAGATACCTTGACTTTGCACGTGGATGGGATTGTCAATTGTTTCTCCAGACATCATTGTAGTAATTGGTAACCTTAGTGCCCTATATCTCTAGGATCTTTACACGAGGTGACTGTGGAGGGGAAAGTCTCCACGGTACCTAGAATCGACGTTGGCCAAAGTCACTCGGTCTCGTTGGAGGGTATACCCATGTTTATGTGTGGGAGCTTGCACTAAGGTGTAAGTCCATTAAGTAGGTCCTGAATGTAAATTTCCCACCCTCTCTATCTCGACCGCTTCTCACATTGTACCTGCAACGTTGGATTTCATCACCAACTAGTGCGTTTATTATAAGAAGGTTTTGTTTTCTTGTTTTCTTACTAGATTTTTAGTGTGTGATGTTTGTTTTCCCTATGGGACTCTAGGTTGGATATTTATTTAATGGCTTCAATTCCCGGAATGACTAATGAGGGAACCCATTTTCCAGGGGAACCTTTTGTGTTTCCTTCTTATGGAAACATTGGTCCTCCTCACATCACTACTTTGAGCCTTCCAAGTCTCTCAATTGGATTACCGATATGGTTGTTTTCCACTCAAGTAATCCAGAATGTAGTAAGTGATTCAGTTGTAAGCACTTCTACCCAAGAACATCAAATTCATGTTGATCCTTCACCTTCTTCACCAGTAAGATCTTCTTCACCTTCTCCACTTGCAAGGTTTTTTTTTGTTTCATCTTCTTCGTCGAATGAAAGCTCTGAAGCTAGTAACCAAGTGGATAAGAAGAAGAATAAAAGGAAAAATAAGAAGAAGAATAATAAACAAGGGTACCAACTTCCAACCACTGCCATACATGTTGGAAAACAACCAGTTATTGTTAATTGTGATGGGAGTGTTGATGATGCCAAGATCACCCAAACAATCCATAAGCCCAAGTACCCTTGCAGACTTTGTAAGGGTAGCCATCTTCTTAAGTATTTCCATGGTCTATCCAAGGTTATAGAAGCATGGCTTACGCACCCTTTCCAACCCATGTCGTCAACCTCTGAACAACATGTTGATGTCCTCCTGTCAACTAGTCATGATACAGTTGGGAAAGAGAAAAGTAGAGTCAAGTTCCTGTGTATGATATGCAAAGGGAGTCATCTAACTCACCTTTTCCCTCGTATGGATGAAGCCTGAAAATTTCTAGAATACATGACTGTTTCACAACCTCAACTTTCATCTGCTTATCACAAGCTTACTCTTGACCCTCCTTTAGTTAATGGAATGATCAATCTGGTCCCTTCGCCGATCAATCTGGTCCCTTCACCTATCAATCTAGTTGATCATGCAGTCAATCTAGTCATGTCCTTATTTGAACTAGTTAACAAAGTGGTTGATCCGATCCCATCCTCGGTCAATCCCACTCTCCCTCAAGAGAGTGAAACCCAAGTGGTCAATCCATTTCCATCCATCGACCCCATTCTCCCCTTGGAGAATCCAACCCAAGTTATCGATTTGATCTCGTCATCAGTCGATCCTACTCTCTTGCTCGAGTGTAAGCTCGATACTGCTCAAGTTGTTCTTGTTGATACAGAAACTACTGTGTTGGGGGGTATTCCTCCTTCTCCCATGGAACATCCTCCAGGTAATGAGGCCATCATTTTTGATTGGGGTGTGCTAACCAAACCTCATCTTCCCTCTCACATTACTCTCCAGATTACAATGCAAGTTTGTGGTCGGGACGTTCCTCAGACACTGATAGATGAAGGTGTGTCCATTAGTATTTTTTCCTCTTTTTCTTGCCAAGCTTTGGGTCCTTAGCTTGCCCCAGTTATGTAGAAAATGTTGGATTTTAACAGAAGAACCAGTCAACCTTTAGGGACCCTTACTAAGTTTCCTGTAACAATGGGAGGGAAAACTGTCTTTATTGACGTCATGGTAGTCCAATACCCTTGGATTTTTCTTTATTCCTTGGGAGAGATTATGCCTATGCCATGAAAGCTATCATGTCCACTCCTTTTCATGTGATATCTTTCCCTTACGATGGAATAATTGTGACTATTGATCAACTTTTGTTTTTTGGCCCAGACTTGACCTTTAACTCCATGACTTCCCTAAATGGTTCTTCTATGCAGTCAGTATTGCCCCTGGCATAGGTCAATTATGTGGCGTTGTCTCCCATGCCTTCAGTTGTCGATGCATATGAGCCTCTCACTATAAGCTCACTCCCTTATGAATTAGATCCAGTAGTTGACATGGTAATCTCTTTGGTAGGGCTATTGGAACCTAATCTCCTTACCCCTATCATGACCCTCAACATGTGTTCCTTTCGAAGTGTATTTCTTCTGGCCAGTGAAGATATCTTGGAAGCCATGACTGAGTTTTGTCCCTTGACATGGTGTCCTTCCATAGAATTTTCTTCTTGGAATCCATGATCAAGAAGAGAAGGATGAGCATGGTTTTCTGATTCCAGGCTCATTAAAATATGAAACCAGCCTTGAGCATAGTTTTCTGATTCCAAGCTCGTTAAAAAATGAGACCAGTTGTGAGGATAGTTTTCGTGTCTCTGTAACAACCTCATTAAAAAATGAAACAAATCTTACGAGCATAGTTCCTATTTCTGTGTCAATCTTGTTAAAAAATGAAACAAAGGTCTAGGGATTGAACCTATATTCTCGAGCATAGTTTATGTTCCTGTGTCAAGCTCGTTAAAAAATGAAATAGTTTCCCCCCTTCTTCGATTGAGTCAAGTACTTTGTTATGTATAGTATTTGAAGCTTCTTTTCATCCTCCTGTGTCATTGGATGAATCGAATCTTGGGGGGAAATGATTTCAACCTCTAGAATTCATGTTGAAGTTAAAGCCACCAGTTTCTTAAGTTGGGGGCTAAGTACCAACCATCCATGTGCTATGTGTTGGAAAGTCCAAGCATAGTTTTCTATGGTTCAAGCTTGTTTAAAAATGAAACCACCTACCTCAAGAATAGTTTCCTCTGGTTCACGCTTGTGTAAAAATGAAAGCAGGTCCAAGAATAGTTTTTCTTAGTTTTAAGCTTGTGAAAAAAATAAAATCTATCCCAATCATAGTTTTGTTTTGTTTTAAGCTTGCATAAAAATGAAAAAAATCCTAAGCTTAGTCTTTGTTATTTCTCATGCTCGTAAATACATGCGAATAAGTTACCGAGCTTAGTCTTTGTTCTTTCTCGTTCTCGTAAATACGTGAGAATGTAATCAAGTATACTTTTGTCATATTTTCATACTCGTCATGGTAACACAAAAAAAATGAGATTTATAGAGTATCATTTAAGATCTTTTCACACTCCGTAAAAATGAAAAGATTGTCGAGCAACCTTGTTCTTTTCACGCTCATAAAATTATTTGAAGAAAACATTTTATGGGCGATAGTTTATCACTTTTTTGGTCTCATTAAACTAATTTACAAAAAAGGAACTGAGAGAGTCCTCTTTAAGTGTTTTTCAGACTCTCTAAATATGAAAAAACCTCGAGTTTTCTCTCTTTTGACTTGTTAAACAAACATCGAAAGACCTATATATAACCGAACCACTCCTTCTTAGGGTTCATTAAACATACTCCGAGGGACTCGTCTGAAGGATGATCTTACATCAACAAGCATATGTTATCATCCTCAATCTTGCGTAAAAATAAAGAGGTACTTGCCAGAAATGGTGGGGGAGAATTTAGGAAAGGAATGTGTCTCTATAATTGTGTTAGTGGCAGTAATAGTCACTCTTGAATATGACACCCCCTTCATCATTGAATCCGGGCTGGGAAATTCATTTGTCTCTCGTTTGACCTTCTCCATGTTCATATCTTGGGTTGTCTTTGAGTCAATGCTACCAAGACCATCGTCATTTCATTCATATGTTCAAGAGAATTCCAACCCTACATAAGCCTTCTATGAAGTCGGCCATTTGCAGTTATCAATTCTTACCATGTCGTCCTTCCCTGTGTCAATTTCAAATCATCTTCATCCTTTTATCTACCTCAAATATGTTACTTTTTTCATGTCGTTGATGGGGGATACATCAAGGCCCTCCTGTGCCAAATTCTTTCCTATCAACTTCAAATCATTATCCAAGAATAAGACTTAGAAATCAATTAGTACCTTAGAACCTGCATGCCTCAATGGTAGGTTTCTTCTGTTTCGACAGTGGGTTCACGTCATTGACCCCTAATTGAGAGATTCTATCGAGTGCTCAACTTCAGCTCATTTATGCACATTAGTTGGATTGTACTAAGGTACCTTGGGAGTCATTGACATTAATGGTGATTTCCCTCACACTTGTTAATGTTTTTCATCAATGGTCGGTAATCAAGTGGTTTCTACCATGTTCGACTTCAACACCTGTAATCGCATGGTGAGATTCGTACTTATGGATAAAGGCATTGAAGACTCTGGATCTCATTGTTTCGATCCATGCTTCGATGGAGTATTTATGATTTTTATTGACACATAGATCCACTTTGTATGTCTCGTGGCTATGTCCGAATCTTAGTTTTCTAAGAGAATAGATCCACAGTGTATTCCTGGTGTCTATGTAGAATCTTGGTAACATGGATCCACAATGTATGTGTTGGAGAATTTTGTCATTGATGCCAATGGTTTGATTGATTAATGCCAAAGGATTGATTGATTGATGATTGATGTAATGTAATATGTATTTTCCTTGATGAGAATACATAGATGAAGATGGATCAATGAGTTTTCATTGATATGATGAAGATGGATCAATGAGTTGTCATTGATACATGATGAAGATGGATCTATGTGGTTTCATTGGTATATGATGCATTGTTGGAAAAATGTATAGATGATTCATTATTGTCTTATCATGATTGATAAGGTGCACAAATGGATAAACTCCAAAGTGGTCCCCTTATGGTGAAAGCCCACACAAGAAGATGCTTTGCGGATTGAGTTATCCAAGAAGAATGGTTTGAGGACCCATGCTCTCATTATTGTCTTATCATGATTGATATGGTGCACAAATGGATGAACTCCAAAGTGGTCCCCTTATGGTGAAATCTCTCATGGGAATATTATTTGCAGATTGATTTATCCTAAAATAATGGTTGGCGGACCCATGCTCGTATGTGGAATAATGAGATGAAGATCAAGGAAATTGTTGGTGAAACTATCCTAGATGGATACTGCCTGTCATGCCATTTTCAATGGTATGTGGAATGTCACATAACTCCTCATGGTTTGAGAGTTATGGCCTTACGAAGATGAAGGACCCCCACATGAAGGCTTGAAGCCCCCAAGGTCAAACAAGTCTAAGTGACCTAGAAATGCATTAAGTGACCTAGAAATAGGTTAAGTGACCTAGAAATGGGTTAAGTGACCTAAAATAAGAAATCATTATTTAAATGATAAAGTAAAGTGACAAAGTCAAGGTGGATTATTTAAAATAATAAAGAGAAGTGACAAAATCAAGAAGGAATATTTAAATGATAAAGTGTTGGATAATTTTCTATTTATGGAAAGCGGTTAACCCTTAAATAAGGAAAATAGGTTAAGTGACCTAGAAATGGGTTAATATTATTTAAATGATAAAGTAAAGTGACAAAGTCAAGGTGGATTATTTAAATAATAAATATAAGTGACAAAATCAAGAAATGATAAAGTAAGGTGACAAAATCAAGAAAGAAAATTTAAATGATAAAGTATTGGAGAACTTTCTATTTATGGAAAGTGGTTAACCCTAAAATAAGGAAAATAGGTTAACTGACCTAGAAATGGGTTAAGTGACCTAAAAATGGGTTAAGTGACCTACAGTATGAAAGTATAAATAAGATAGCAATTGTCTCTTGTAGATCATCCTTTTTGTGGATCAATGGAGAGCTTCTTGTGAGAATATCTTTTGGAGTATTGATGGAGAGCTTCTTGTGAGAGATTCTTGAGCATTTTTGGTGTGGAACACTTGAGAATATTGAATATATATAGGTGACTGAGGTAACCAAAGTATATCTATCTCAAATGTTAGAGGGAAGGTGAAGAAAAGAGGGCCAAAATTCAAGGGAGGATAAATTATTTTCATGATGCTTTCTAAGCAATGAGTAATGTGTTAATGGTGATTTTAAACTAAGGAGTTTTGGGAAAAAGAACCCTACACTATTCACCCCCCCCTCTCAATGTAGTCGATGTATCCAACAATTAGTATCATAGAGAGACTTTACTACAAGCCTTAACAAGCTTGAAGGAGATCCATAGACACACAAATGGATGATGAAATACCAATCCTTGATGAGGAAAAATATTCTACTTGGAGAATAGAAATGAGAGTGTATTTGAAGACAATGGGAGAAACTATTTAGAAGGCATACATTGGTGGATCAATTCCATTGAAGAACAAGTCAAAGTTTGCAGATCAAAGGGAAGGAAAGAAGAATGATGCATTGGCTCTCACGACCATTCTTAGTGGACTCTCAAGCCCTATCAAAGAAAGCATGTTACAATGCACTTCTGCCAAGGATCTATAGTTAAATCTAGAGGAGACATATCAAAGCAAGAAGGAGAAGGAAGATATTGAAGACCACTCCATCAAGATTATCAAAGGTAATCTGTCTCGAAAAATCCTTGATTGCATTATTTCTAAATATGATCTTGAAAACCTTTCAAGTGAAGATAGCACAAAGGAAGTTCCCAAAAGTATTTCAAATGAATATATAGAATCTCCAAAGACACTTGATTGCAATGATTCAAAATGTGATGATGTTGAATTTTTCTCAAGTGAAGAAGATGATCTAGAAATAGTTTGTGTAAAGTTTGTGTTGGATTAATGAGAGGGGGGGTGAATCAATAATAGCAAAATTATAATCCTTTTTATTCAAATGTTATATCAATGTAGAATTATTATCCAATAATGAGAAGTTAGAAATAAACAATCAAACACATACACACTACAACAGTGTTTTACGTGGAAACCTAAACCAGGAGAAAACCACGAAATGATTTTTCTTATATGTCTTGAAGAATTAAATTCATTGGAACCACCAACTTCCTTTGTTTTCCAGCTGCAACTGAAATGAGGCTCCAACCCCCTAGTTTCTCAGGCTAAAACCTGAGGGAAGCTCCAACTCCCCAATTCTCTGGATACAACCAGAAGGAGGCTACAACCCCCTATGTTCTCCGGCTACAACCACCTGTCCTTGCCCCGTCCTGCCACCCTTAAGTAGAAGTAGAATGATGGAAACACTGTCACACTTTCACTGTGAGATATACCGCTGTAAACCTGTACCAATAAATCTGAACCATGCATCAACCATGCATCAACTTGTACCTCAACCTGTAATAAACCTGTACCATAAACAAGTGCATCCACCATGCACCGACCTGTAACAAACCATCTATAATCAAACTGTACCATAAACAAGTTCATCCAACCATGTACCATGTATGTACCAATCATGTGTGAACTACTCATCAACTATGACTCATCAATATGTACCAACATCATCAACTATACACCTCATGTATGTGCCAACTCATAAACTACTTGTCTCAACCATGTACTCAACATGTACCTCAACCAAAATCCCTCATCAATTTCATCATCCAAATCTGATTTATATATCTGTAATAGATCTGGTGTATATGATCACATTCCTGCAAACCTTCCTTAACTTTAACAACAAGAGACTAGCATTTTCATTAAACTTTTCTTTAGTCTGACATGCCTAGTTTTGGATTAGTCAACAACGCTAACTTGAATTAATCATAAATTTGAACATGTAATGTATACAAATATGAAGCTGATACAAAATGTTCTTCAATTTGTTTTATGAAATTCCTCCAGGTGTCACTACTTGGAACCTCTCAAAAAAAGAGTTATAGAAAAAATGACATACCTTGCTGAATTCTGGCTTATTCTAGAGAGCAACCTTGTAGACCGTTCCTCTCAAGAAATATTTGTTGAATTGATATGAAACTATTACAAAACATACTACATACCATACCCTAACTGACACATACCCACTATGGCCTAATAGATTCTTTTTGCCTTTTTTTCCTTTTTCTCGAGGGATAGAATCCCCAAGTTCCTTCGATGTCCTAGTGTAGGCTATCTCTTCCTGTCGGAACCTTCACTAAATGAATCAACCTGTTATTTCATTGAAAACCTGTCGTGTACAACTCAAGAATCAAGCGCGGGCTTCACCTCCATGTGATCATCGGTTATGATCCGGGGCCAAGCCAAGAGGCGCCTTTCGCAATTCGCGACTCAGCGATGCTCGAGTGTCAAGTCCTTCGACTCTTCAAACCCCAAAACCCAAAATCATACCTTCATTGAGATCGACAGCTGCGAATATGCCCCTGATTCGACGGTCCTGCTCGTATCGGTATTTCGGTAACCGGGAGTTCAAAATGCAAGAGATTCGAGTATTTTGACTCCTCAAACCCCGAAACCCAAAATCTGATACGTGAGTTCTTGTAGGAGATCCAACGGTCCTCGATGATATGGATCCAATGGTCCAGATCTCTTTGGAGTTTCGTGAACTGGGAGTTCATGATGCAATGACTCCAGAGCTCCTATCACTCAAATCCCCGAATTCTGATATGGGAACTCATGTACGAGATCAATGAACCTCGATGATCTGGATCTAACAGTAACTATCCCTCCTAAGTTTAAGGGCATTGAAGGACACTCATCCTTAACCACCTTTATGTCCTACAAGATCCAATGGCTTACGGGGTTTCAGAGCTTTCCCCAAACTCTGACCACTTGTCACGCGTCTCCTCCGATGGATGGTCTAGATCCTCCCAGAGTTTCGTGAACCAGGATTTCGCAACTTGCGAAGATGAGGGGTCTTCCCCTTTGATCTCCCGGGTGCCGAAACGTGAAAATGATGAAACCTATTCACACTAAGCTGATTTGGAGTTTTTCATACCGGGACTTCATGACTTGCGATGACAAAGAGTCTTGCCCTTTGGTTTCCCAGGTGCCAAAACGCTGAAATGCCGAAATGTTGAAACCTATTCACACAAAGCTGATTCAGAGTTTCGCATATTGGGACTTCGCAACTTGCAATGACGAAGGGTCTTTCCCTTTGGTTCCCTGGTTGCTGAAACACCGAAATGCCGAAATGTCGATGAACAGGTCCGGATACTCTGGGAGTTTTAGGAGGTTGCCAAGTCCACTCTCCTTCCTATGCAAAGGATAAGTTCGATGGGAAATAGAGCTCCAAAAGATCCTTCAGAGGGTTCTTGGGTAAATTATCCCTAGGCTTGGTGACCTGACTAAAATCCTTCTTGAGTTGCTAAGATATAAACTCTGTCGTAAGGGTAAAGTAAACTTGCGGGTTTACTATCCTGGTAGTCCTTTCAAGGGACTCACTCCAGCTCTGGAGTGCGAGGAAACTTCCCGGGAGGGGGTGCCTTTGGGAAATTACACCAGTGCATAGCGCGAGTCAAGTAGATGGGACAATTCTCAAGGGAAACCAACTTGTATTCTGAACTTACTCATTTTATACATAACCAATTATGATTATACTAGTATAAGCATGCATCCATTACCTCAAATCAAAACACAAGGAAAACACTTCTATACAAAAACCATTTATGAGCATATAAAACATGAGCATGCGTTCAAGATATGCAATTCAAAATACAAGACATAACACTTATAAAAAAACACCAGACGTGAAGCGACTGCTGAGAGGGGTGCTCATTTCCACCCAACTGTAGGCTCAGTGAATCTAGACAGATTTACCACTAACCACCCCCGAGCTAGACCACGATGCTTGGAGATTCAGTTTTCTACTCCTAGCTTAATGGAAGTCAAGGATGAAGGTTACTCTCCTTCTCCTCTGTTTAGAACTCCCTTTGTTTCGAAATTTTCTCCAGTTCTTTCCCATGATCCCTGTCACCTGTGTTCCCTCCTCTCTCCCCTAGCACACTTCCTCTCTTCCCTTTTTCCTCTGCAAGATTGTGTGTGGCATGAATTTTCCCATCCTCAGTTAGGTCAGGAAGATGTTACAGATGGGCAGTCCATCCCCATCCCCTCTTTAACTCTTGAGGAGCATCCCCACCTACCAATCTGATGGGAAATCCATTCCGGGGTCAGAGAGTTGCTTTGGTCTTTGAGCAAGTAAAACTAGTATGGTACTGGCTCGGTGGAAGTTAACGCAACCATTCCAGGTCCCTTCCACCACCTCTCATTATCCATTGTGGTCTCTTTTAGAACATCCCCCTCCCAGCAGCCATGCAACACATATTCATAACATAATTTACATTCATCGACCTTTTATAAAAAGGTCCTTCAAATCAAACATTCACGTCTTTGAGTTTCCCATAGTTCTTGGCCAATATAGTTATTTTTACAGATTGGGGGAAACAAGGTGTTATAATTCTCTCCCCCTTAAAGGAACATTGTCCTCGATGTTATATCTATCAATATGACGTGTATGTATAGAAGTAAACAAAATCGGATATGCCTGTTTCATGGCATCTTCCATTTCCCAGGTAGCCTCATCTGGGCAAAAATGTTTCCACTGCACCTTGACCTATGCAATGGTTCGGCTCCTGAGTGGGGTTTCCTTTCTGTCCAATATGCATTGAGGTTCTGGTAGGAATTCTCCCTCCGGTTCCACCTGGATCACAGACCAGTCAATTATATGATTAGAATCATGTACATATTTCTTCAATAATGAAACATGGAAAACATTATGTGCTTTTACTGTGGGAGGAAGTGCTAGCCTTTAGGCTATAGGTCCCACTCTATCTAGAACTTCAAAGGGTCCACAATACCAAGGTGCCAACTTGGCACAAGCTCCCATCCTCAGGGAACTCTTCCTGGGCCTAACTCTGAGATATACGTGGTGTCCCATCTTGAATTCTCTTGGAGTTCTTTTTCGATTGGCATAACTTTTTTGTTTGTTCTGAGCGACCTTTAGATTATGTTTTATCTGAACCACTTGTTGTTCCATTTCTTTCATCATGTCGAGTCCAATAGTAATTTTGTTTATGGGATTACTCCAACTGACTGGAGTGTTGCACGGTCTACCATAGAGGACTTCAAAAGGACTTGTCTTCAGGGATTCTTGGTAGCCGTTGTTGTAGGCGAATTCCACCAATGGTAGGTAATCTTCCCACTTCTTGGGTTGATGCATTACATGCATTCTTAGGATGTATTCCAATATTTGGTTCACTCTTTTCGTATGTCCATCGGTTTGAGGATGATAGGCTATGATAAATAGTAATTTGGTCTCCAGACCAACCATCAAGGATTTCCAAAAGTTGGAAGTAAATTTTGTGTCTCTGTTAGACACGATCTCTTTATGCATACCATGTAGTCTGAATATCTCCTTCATGAATATGCTAGTGATATCTATTTCCTTTCAATTCAATTTAACAGGGATAAAATGGGCGGACTTGCTCAATTTATCCACCACTACCATGATGGCGTCATTTTGTTTGGTCGATGTTGGTAATCCAGTGATGAAGTCCATGGAAATGGTTTCCCACTTCCATTCCAGGATTGGTAGAGGTTGTAATAATCCTGCTAGGTGCCAGTGTTCTGCTTTAACCTGTTGGCATTCCAGGCACTTAGCTAAATAGTTATCTATCTCTTTCTTTAACCCATGCCAATATAATTGTTTCCTAGTGGCCGTGATCATCTTTGGATATCCCGGGTGACCAGTATATGGTCTTTTATGTAGTTCATCCATTATGAACCTCTTCAAGTCATCACAATCTGGAATATACAATCTATTTTTGTAAGTTAGCAGACCTCCATCTATCATCTGGTAGCCTTCATACTTTATTCCCATGGGTTCTTTCTCCAAGTATGATGTCATGGTTTGGAAGAATGTGTCTATTTCTTGTGCATTCCTAACTCTTTCTTTGACATTCGTCTCACAGGTGCTCACTGCTGCCAGGTGAATTATTTTCATACTTCTGCTAAGGGCATCGACCACCTTATTTTCCTTTCCTTTAACATGTTTGATTTCAAAATCAAACTCACTAAGGAGGGCCATCCACCTATATTGTCTGGAATTGAGCTTTGGTTGGTCAAACAGATATCACAATCCACAATGGTCTATCATAAGTACAAATTTCCTTCCCAGGAGTTAATGTCTCCATAATTTTAAGGCGTTCACTATGGAGACCAACCGTAGATCATGGGTCACATAGTTGACTTCGTGCTCATTCAATTTTTGGGATTCATAGTAGACTACACTTCCTCCTTGCATAAGGACTCCTCCGAGCCCTTCCTTACAGGTATCTGTGCACACGAGGAAGTCATTTTCGGGTTCAACGATCTTCAGCATGGGTGCATGGGTCAGAAGGTGTTTCAGGGATTGAAATCTTTCTTCACATTCTTCTATCCACGTGAATTTAGCTCCCTTCTTCTGGAGGGCAATGATTGGACAACCAATCTTGGAGAATCATTTTATAAATCTCCTATAGTACCCTTTAATCCCATAAAGGATCTAATATCTGAAACATCCTTTTGAGTAGGCTATTCCATGATAGAGATTATCTTGCCAGGATCTACTGCTACTCCCTCTTCAGATATGACATTTCCCAAGTAATGTATTAGCTTCTGGAAAAAGTCACACTTGCTAAATTTGGCATAGAGATGATGTTCTCTTAGCACTTGAAGCACAAGTCTAAGATGTTCCTCATGTTCCTCTCTATTCTTGGAGTAAATTAATACATCGTCAATAAAAACCAATACAAATTTGTCTAGGAATTTGTTGAGCACATTGTTCATCAAGCACATAAAAGTGGCAGGGCCATTGGTCAATCCAAATGGTACTACCACAAACTCATAGTGACCATATCTCGTCCTAAAGGCAGTTTTTTGGATGTCTTCAACCTTGATTCGGACTTGATGGTATCCACATCTCAAGTCAATCTTTGAGAACATAGAATCACCTCCCAATTGATTGAATAGGTCATCAATCTTGGGTAAGGGGTACTTGTTCTTTATGGTTACCTTATTGAGTTGTCTATAATCTATGCACACTCGGAGGGTACCATATTTCTTTTTCACAAACAAGATTGGTGCTCCCCATGGAGACACGCTGGGTTGGATATAGCCTCTATACATCATTTCTTTTAGTTGTAATTTAAGCTCAACTAGCTTGGGTGTGCTCATCCTGTAGGGTGTCCTAGACATGAGCACCGCTCCCAGTTCAAGTTCTATCTAGAAGTCAATGTCCCTTCTCGGAGGTAAACCCGATACCTCTTCTGGAAACAAATCTCTATATTCTCTAAGTGTGGGGTGGTCTTTGAGGCTTGGTTTTTCATCTTCAACTGATTCCAAAACCTGTATCGCATATAGTGGACATCCCTTTCTGCAATACTTTCTCATTTGAAGGGTTGATATTCATCTCACCGAGACAGGTTTTTGGATCCCTTGAAGCATTGTCCTTCTTCCTTCTTCACTTACACATTCTAAGGTTTTATGGTAACAGTCCAGTCTGGCTTTATATGTGGCTAGTCAGTCCATACCAATCAATAGGTCATACGATCCTAGGGGTAATACGTTAAGGGTTTCTTGGGTGGGGAATTCACCCATAGTGAGTTGGCAAGTTGGTATGACCTCCACTACCTTTCTTTTGGTGCCCGTGGCTAACTGTACCAACCATGTCTTGGCATGTTTATGTGGCTATAATTTACACTTATCAACAACCTTAGGGGCTATATAACTCAAATTTGAACTAGAGTCAATTAGAATAGACACTAGATGGTTGGTGATCATACCTTCCATCTCCACCACTGAAGCCTGGTGGTCATCTTGTTTATTATCCATTACTGCATAAATTTGCGGCATACTCCTAGCCACGTCATTGACAGTGGTAGCTTCTTGAACATTGTAAATTCTCCGATTGTTCTGTTGTCGGTGCGGGCAGTCCCTCAGTAGATGTTATTATCCACAACCCCAACATTTTAAGGGATCTTTCTTTGGGTTATCAATCTTTCCTAGGGTAGATCATGTTAGCACTCTGTAATTTGCCCAAGGCTATGGGGCAGTCACAGAGGCAACATCAAAACCACTTCGAGTCTTGGATCTAGCCCTCCAAGACTCATAGAGGGATCTCTCTGTCTGATATATCTTTTTTTTAATAGGTATTAGGCTAGTTAGGAAGAACATGGGTTGGGGTTTTTAAATTGTTGTTTTGGAACAACAAGGAGGGCCATTGGGCAAATGGGGTCTGCGCTTAAAAATGTGATTCACTCTCAGATCTTAGACATAACTCTTAAACAGGGCAAGGTAGTGGAAATGTTGGATCGAATAAAGTTTTGATGGTGTTGATTTGAGGAAGAAAAAGGGAAGGAAAAAGACAAGAAAATGAGCAGTTAAGAATTCATAAACTAGGCTTTTAGAAGAAAACATAAAGATGATCACTAGATCAGATGAAGAGTATTTGCTAATAATTTTTTCTCTTTTACTCTTCTTTTGATAATAAGAATTGACAAAAAATGAAAAGATGACAGGAAAATACTGAACAGAGAAAGAACGCCACCAACACATCCACACAGGAATCCTGTAAAAAGCATGTCCTATTACTGAGCATTCATCTAAAGAGTACAGAAAGAGTTCTCTTGCCAAACACAACCCACAGTCCAGCCAGGAACCTCACAGGTCAAACCATTTTACATTGAAATCCTTTGAATAAATAGGATAGACCATCCCAATAAGTTTCAGAAGTCACTTTAACCACCTCGGCCAAAAATAGCCACCACTCCCACAAAAATTGGAGATGTCTACCATGAAAGACGTATCGGTTTTCTGCGAAAAAGGGGTCCGAAAAGATGTGTTTTTCTCTTGAATGATGATACCTGGGAGAATACTGAAGGAGTTTATTGTATATGGGCATGTTATGGACAAAAAAATCCTTCGGTTTCACCAAATTCATCCCCAGCTGGTTGTAACAGCTCCTGTAAGATCGAGACTCTAACAAAAAATTGAGAATATGGAAAAATGGGCCTCGCAGATGGCTTAGATTCTCCCTTATCGTAGTGCCGTTGTAAAAATTGAGAGAGGTTTTTGTTCTTCAGCCCGTTCTGAGAAGAAACCTCTCTCGGATTTTTAAAATCCGTATTCGTTTTCCCAGAATCATCCTCGGACGAAGACATGGTGAAACAGGCAAAAAATGGCAAAAATGTGGAAAAGTGTTTTTTTTTGTGAAAAGTGGTATTCCGGACCCCCCCCCCCCCAAGGTGG
>ML781477.1:842634-872039 GCA_009831015.1 Picea engelmannii | reverse complement strand
CCCCCCCTCTCGTTAAATTCTGGATGGTGAGGGGGGGTCCGGAATTTTTTAAAGCCGTAGATTTTATTTGATATGAATGGATGGTGACGTGAGGTATGAATGATGCGCGTGGGCTTTTGGATGGGGTAGGACTTAGGTTAGTTTGATTGTTATTTTTTTTGTTTTTAAATATATTTTTTATATTGTATTGTTTACGTTTTTTGTGTTTTGTTTTATATTTTGTTTTATGTTATATGTGTTTTATTTTATGTTTTTTTATGTTTTCATATAATTTGTATTATATTTTGTTTTGTTTTTTGGTTTTTGTTTAACTATTTTATGTTTGTTTAAGTTTGTATTTAAATGTTTTTATATTTTTTTTATGTTAATATTTTTTTATTTAACATTAATTAACAAGACTAACCTAGTTACTAAACTAACCTAACTATCAATTAATTAATTATTAACTAGTTTAGCTTAGTTTAACTACACTAATTTTATTGTTATTTTTGTTCGTCCTAAGTCTGATTATTCATGGATGGGTGACGAGTGAGGCGTACTCAATGGGTTGAAAAGACAAGGGAGTGAAGGCACAGCGGAGGATGAAAGATGCAACAGGATGATGGAGGATCAGGTAAAATGGATGAAGGGGAAAAGGGGGGTCAACCAAGCCATAAGTATTCATCACGGGGGAAATGCCAAATCCACAGTCGAAGAATCGAGTCACCTATAATTATAGGACCCCAACATAGGCTCCACCTGGGGATGGAAGCTTCTTTCAGGAGGTGTCAAGAATCACAGACCTCTGAACCATGCAGACCGGTGCTTTATCCATTGGGCTAATCCCAAAAATCTTATTCTGTAACCTGTACCTGTTTTGATTTTGCAACTGAAACCAAATCAAATGAACACTGCTAAAAACGAGATTCTCAGAATGCTGAGCTTATTCACATTCTTCTACCTACCCTATGCTACTGATAATTTTGTTAAATCAAATAATACAAAAATGCCAATGAAGCCAATCATGTAGCTGCTGAGACCAGGGGACTGTTTGACTGCTCGTTAGCACAGTGAAAAGCGCAGCTTGACCTTTTGCCCATCGACTCAAAACTGCAAAGTGAAAAGGCCACTGCCGAAAACATGATTGATCTTTATCATAGAGACCTCGACAATCTTGAAAAACAAAAGTAATGTCAGAGAAAGATTGAGGCTCTACAGTGAGAAAATTCTCCATATAGGTAGCTACAGGATGAAGGTAGAAATGACATGTTCCTTGATTCTTGGATGGCAGCTCTGGCACTGTATCTATGTTATATTCATCCTCGTGCATTTCCTGACAAGGCTACAACTGCTCTGATGGGATTTGTAATGTGACTTCTACTGAACACACCCCTGTAGCTGACTGTCCTAACATATCCATATCATAGCTGCATTTTATCCCATAGCTGGATGATGGGGGATGATTTTGACCCCACAGGCCATCCAACCAATCAGCTATTGGATCCTGAAAATACTGACAAGACTGTTGCATTGATTCAAATGATATTTCCTGACATTTTATGTATTTATCCTTCAACACTTGTCCGAGAGTCTCCTTCAAAATTTGAAATGAATTAAAGCACAATGGTATAGAGTTATTTTGGATTAACTCAGAATTTTCCTCAGGCTTTAATCTTTCATCTGAAATTTGAAAATCGAAGTAGGGAAAGTGTTGCGATTCTGGGTTTAGGACAGCCTCCATATCCTTAATGGCATCATCAATTGATTGATCAGAGGAATTTCTATCTTCACTATTTACAACTGACCTAGAGTTTCTTTTCAGAAATTGAAAAGATGAGAAACACAAGGGAAAAGTGTCTTCACTTTCTCTGAGATTTTCTGTCTCTTCCTCATCACTGTCATGACTGTTGTGCATGAGATGATTTTCACATCTGAACTGTAAATGATCTCCTTCCTGCCAATGACATGCTATTGATTTCTTTGAACAAACAACCTCTATTTTAGCTTCATGATCATCCTCATACTAGTTACACTTGAGTAAATCATCCATGGATGAAATGCCATTGAACATACATATCATGTCAGTTGGTTGTTCCTATACAAGTTGAGATGGAGCTTCATCTTTGACTGTGTTGTGAATTGAATACATGAATGAATCATTATTCAAACCATGGTACCCAGGATGAGCAGAAAAATGTTTGGGAACTATGACCGTGTCTTTCTTTGAAATCAATGGAACATGATGTCTTTGGACAACAAGCTCCTCTTTCCTATTGATCCTCTGCATCATCTCTTCCATGGCACTGGCCAAAATCTCCAGTTTAGCTTCTGATGACTTCAGCTGCTCTATTTCTTTTTCCTTTAACTTTGACCTCCTGATCAGCAAGTTGGTCTCCACATCAACTGCAATGCTCTGCATTTCTTCAAGGCTTGTAGTGTTCCTTTCTCTTAACTCAAATGTCATCTCGGGATCGAAGGCATCTGGGTAATGCAAGTGAGCTGATCCTGGGGGTGGCCTTATATCAGTAGGTATTGCATGATACACCTTATTGAATCTAGCTGAAAATTGATGTATTGTCTCCCCTGGCTTTCTTTTCAAGTGTTCATACTCTTCTAGGAGGAGGAAAGCATTTCTCATGACCACCCATCTATCTAGGAAAACTTGTATAAATTGATTAAAAATTTTTATGCTTGCAGCTGGAAGGTTCTTAAACCAATCTTTAACTTTACCTCCAAGGATAGGGCAAACATCCTGATACATACATCATCATCTTCAACCTCATAAAGGTCAAGGAAATCCTCAAGGTTTTGAATATGCTTTTCAGCAGTGATCTTCCCATTTTCTCCATCAAACCTAGGGAGATTATTGATGTAATTGACAGGGGGTCATGGAGAATGGGAGGCAAATCTAGAGGCTGGTATCGGTTTGGGACTTTTGCAAGCACAGGAGATGAAGAAAGAGGCTTACAACCATCCAGAGGTTTAGCAAGAGTAGGAGATAAAGCATGAGGCTTATGTCTCACTAGGGTTTCTATAGGTGCATCTGGGATGTGCACAGATGTATGAGCATGTACATAATCTACAATTGGGGATATGATCTCTTGAGATTCATCAATTGACTGATGGTCAAAGTAATATTCAACAATATACTTTTGATCAGGCTTAGAAAAAGACAAGACATAATTGCAGATAAAACCAAAGATGTCTTGAATGCAATTTGAGCTTGAGTACCTGGTCTTTCTAGGCTGCTTGGCCATGCTTTAGGTTCTTCCTCAGTGGAGTATTCAAGTTGGCACTGTCTGGAGCTGATTGGAGTCGCCAGGTGAATGATTTCATCCTTTCTGGTGTCTAGTCAGTGTCCACCATCAGTGATCAGATCTGGATCTTTGAAGTGTACTACTGGGGAAAGTTCCCCAGTGGAGTTGCCATTCTGTTAGCACTCTGTAATTTTCCCAAGGCTATGGAGCAGTCATAGAGGCAACATCAAAACCACTTCGAGTCTTGGATCTGCCCCTCCAAGACTCAGAGAGGGATCTCTCTGTCTGATATAACTTTGTTTTAATAGGTATTCGGCTAGTTATAAAGAACATGGGTTGGGGTTTTTAAATGGTTGTTTTGGAACAGCAAGGAGGGCCATTGGGAAAATGGGGTCTATGCTTAAAAATGTGATTCACTCTAAGATCTTAGACATAACTCTTAAACAGGGCAAGGTAGTGGAAATGTTGGATCGAATTAAGTTTTGTTGTTGCCTCTGTGACTGCCTCACCGCCTCGGGCAAATTACAGAGTGCTAACAGATCCAAAAGGTTTATTTTCACTCTGGGAGGGGAAATTTTGTTGGTGTACACTTTGGGTTGGGGAGCTCATCCTTGAGTCCTTTTTATAGTTTTTAAATCTTGGGGATTTAAACCCCTTTTTCCGGCTACTCGAGCCTTCAAATTTTATGAGAATTCATGGACTCTAAAATACTTATTTAGTCCAAGCAGCCAGGCCTCCGCTTCCTCTCCCTTCTTTATTTCACCATCGAAAGAGGGTGGTTTGGCCTTCTTGAATTCTTTGAGATTATGATTTTTGGAATGATTTCGCTTCTTCCATTTTCTTCAGGAATAAGAACTAGTTCTGCTACTAGAAGATCCCTCCGAGTCACTAGTTTTCTTTCCATAGGAATCGTCCGATGCTTGTCCATTATTTTTGGGGTGAACCTTTCTTGAGGTGCTCCTCCCAGTGTGGACACTTAAAGGACCACATTTTCGTATCCCAGGTGGACTTTGACTTTTCTTTTTTTGTCTTTGGTCTGCGTGACTGGTGTCAGGTCCATGCTGCAATTGTCTTTGTATGTCAGATAAGCTTTGCAGCAAGACTCCATTAATTTTTGTTTTCTTCTCTTGCTCTTTTATCAACCTCTCATTCTCAGCCTTACAGCTCTGTAGTTCAACCATGAGGCTTCTCACAGTCTCAGCTAGATCTGGAGGGGTCTCTACTGCTCTCCTTTCGTCAGACTCTTCATCTCTATTGTGGGAGCCATCTCCCACTTTTTGGTGCATCACCATTCTATGCGGCTGCAGTTTCCCATGGTTGATCATCCGCTTGTTGTGAAATAAAAACACTTGTTGTTAGTCAACATTATATTAATTCATAATCAACGCATAATTCATATTTTTCAAATCCATACACACAATAGAAATTTTCATTTTTTTTAATTTTTTTTTTTAACTTCGGCTTTTGCTAAGGGGGGCTAGGAAAGGGAGTTACTCCTTTTAAGAGTACTTCAGATGGAGTTTCTGCACAACTCGTCCATGAGCCCAAGAAGCCCAAGTGTTGTAACCATGCTCTGATACCAATTTGACACATACCCACTACGGCCTAATAGATTTTTTTCGCCTTTTTCTCGAGGGACAGAATCCTCGAGTTCCTTCGTGGTCTTAGTGAAAGCTAGTTCTTCCTGTCGGAACCTTCACTAAACCAATACACCAGTTCTTTCATTGAAACCCATCATGTACAACTCAAGAATCAAGCGCGATATTCACCTCCATGTGATCATCGGTTATGATCCCGAGCCAAGCCAAGAGGCACCTTTCACAATTCGTGACTCAACGATGCTTGAGAGTCAAGTCCTTCGACTCTTCAAATCCTGAAACTTGAAATCATACCTTCATTGATATCGACAGCTGCGAATCTCCCCCTAATCCAACGGTCCTAGCCGTATCAGGATTTTGGTAACCAGGAGTTCGAAATGCAAGAGAGTCAAGTGTTTCAACTCTTCGAACCCCGAAACCCAAAATCCGATACGGGAATTCTTGTACAAGATCCAACGGTCCTCGATGATATGGATCCAACGGTCCAGGTATATTTGGAGTATCATGAAGTGAGAGTTCAGGATACAACGACTCCAGAACTCCTGTCACTCAAATCCCCAAATTTCGATATGGGAACTCGTGTAGGAGATCAACGAACCTCGTTGATCTGGATCTAACGGTCACTATCCCTCCTAAGATTAAGGGCGTTGAAGGACACTCAGCCTTAACCCCCTTGCTATCCTACGAGATCCAATGACTTACGAGGTTTTAGAGCTTTCCCCGAACTTTGACTGCTCGCCACGCGTCTCCTCTGATGGATGGTCCCGATCCTCCCAAAGTTTCGTGAGCCGAGATTTCACGACTTGCGAAGATGAGGGGTCTTTCCCTTTGATCTCTCGAGTGTCAAAACAACGAAATGCCGAAACCTATTCACACTAATTTTATTCATAGTTTTGTATACCGGGACTTCACGACTTGCGACAACAAAGGTTATTTCCCTTTGGTTTCCCGTGTGTGGAAATGCCGAAATCCCGAAATGCCGAAACCTATTCACACTATGCTGATTCAGATTTTCACATACCGGGACTTTGCGACTTGCAATGACGAAGGGTCTTGCCCTTTGGTTCCCTGGGTAACGAAATGCCAAAATGCCAAAATGTCGATGAACGGATCCGGATACTCCAGGACTTTCAGGACATTGCCAAGTCCACTCTCCTGCCTATGCAAAGAATAAGGTCTACGGGCAATAGAGCTCCGACAAATCCTTTAGAGGGTTCTTGGGTAAATTATCCCTAGGCTTGGTGGCCTGACTAAAAGCCTTTCTAAGTCACCGAGCTATAAACTATGTGGTAAGGGTAAAGTAAACTCATGGGTTTACCATCCTGGTAGTCCCTTCAAGGGACTCACTCCAACTTTGGAGTGAGAGGAAACTTCCTGGGAGGGGGTGCCTTTGGGAAATTACACCAGGGGATAGCGCGAGTCAAGTAGATGGGACAATTCTTAAGGGAACCTGACTCGTATTCTGAACTTACTCATTTTATACATAACCAATTATGATTATACTAGTATAATCATGCATCCATTACCTCAAATCAAAACACAAGGAAAACACTTCTATATAGAAACCATTTATGAGCGTATAAACATGAGCATGCGTTCGAAATATGAAGTTAAAAATACAAGACATATCACTTATCATAAAACACCAGATGTGAAGCAACTGCTGAGAGGGGTGCTCATTTCCACCCAACTGTAGGCTCAGTGAATCTAGATGGATTTACCACTAGCCACCCCCGAGCTAGACCACGATGCTTGGAGATTTAGTTTTCTACTCCCAACTTAATGGAAGTCAAGGATGAAGGTTACTCTCCTTCTCATTTTTTCATAACTCCCTATGTTTCTAGAGTTTCTCCAGTTCTTTCCCACGATCCCTATCATGTGCATTCCCTCTTCTCTCCCCTACCACACTTCCTCTCTTGCCTTTTTCCTCTGCAAGATTTCATGTGGCATGAATTTCCTCATCCACGGTCAAGTCTAGGAGTTGTTACGGATGGGCGGTCCAAGCCCATCCCATCATTAAATCTTGAGGAGCGTCCCCACCTACCAATCTGATGGGAAATCCATTCTGGGGTCAGAGAGTTGCTTTGGTCTTTGAGCAAGTAAAACAAGTACAATACTGGCTCGGTGGAAGTTAATTCAACCATTCCAGGTCCCTTCCACCACCTCTCATTAGCCATCATGGTATCTTTTAGAAAATCCCCCTCCCATCATCCATGCAACACATATTTATAACATAATTTACATTCATCGACCTTTTATAAAAAGGTCCGTCAAATCAAACATTCACGTCTTTGAGTTTGCCATAGTTCTTGGCCAATATAGTTATTTTTATAGACTAGGGGAAACAGGGTGTTACAGTAACCAAAATAATTTGTCTCACTGAATTTTCATCTGTTATGAATAAGTTATGAATTTTTTACCCGAAACACCTGTTTTTGACTAGTTTCAGGACTAGCCACAAACCCTATTTTCCACAGAGTGTAAATCCAAAAATACAACGACCCAAAAGATGAATTTTTTACCATAGATACCTGGGTATGTTTTCGCAATGGCATAGAACTTTCAAGGTCTAAATCATTATATAAGATAATTTATAGCAAAAATCATGAGATGACCTGTAAATAACATACCTTAGAAAGCACCATCAAAAGAATTTATCCTTCCTTGCATTTCGGCCCTTTTTTCTTCACCTTCCCTCAGAAATTTAGCTTAGATATCCTTGGTTACCTCAGACACCTATATATATTCAATATTCTCAAGTGTGATTAAAAGTAGAGAGCCTTGCCTCTTATTTATACTCTCCAAGTAGCTTCCTTAAAAACATCTTCTAGGTCACTTGGCCCACTTTCCTAATTTTAGGGTTAACCCACTTCTAATTTCTCCATTAAATTTATTATTGAAATAATTTATTTTGTATTCACTTTGAATTATAATTCACTCATCACTTCAATTTATTATTTACCTTTTAAAATCTCTTAAACCACTTTGACTACTTTGACCTTTTGGGGCTTCTAGATGACATATGAGGGTCCTCCAACTTTTTAAGGCCATAACTCTCAAACCATGAGGAGTTATGTGACATTCCACATACCACTAGAAATGGAATGACATGTACTATCCATATAGAATATTATTACCTTCAAATATAGCAAAAATCATACCACTATCCATCAAACAAACTTTGGGTCCATTACCCAAACCCGGGTTCTCCAACTTCACATGGTCATAACTCTCTAATTGTGAGGATTTATGTGACGTTATACATAACACCAAAAATAGCATGACAAGAAATATATATCTAGGATAGTTTCCCTGAAAAATTCATTGTCCTTCATCTCATTATTCCACAATTAAGCATGGGTTCTATTACTCCAAAAAACATCTTCCCATGAGGAATTTCACCATAAGGGGACCACTTTGGAGTTCATCTATATTTACTTCTTATAAACCATGAAAAAACAATAATGAGAAATATTTACATCAAAAAATATTGGTTCCATTACCCAAACATTTGTGCTACGGGGCTTTCTTCAAGGGTTGAAATCAATGACAACCAACCTTAATCAACAATCTCCCCCTTTGGCATTGATGGCAACACTCTAATGCAATACTGAAATCATATCACTCATGCTCCCCCTGGAACCATGCCTCTATCCTCTGCATCTGATAAATCTCTCCCCCTTTGTCATCAATGGAAAATGTATCTTTCCATCTGGGGCTACTCCCCCTGACTGAACTGTCCTCTTATGGTGTTTCCTCGTGTACATATAAGACATAAGATAAGCATTCAAAAAGAATTCATTTTGGAGTAGAAATAACTCCAAGTCTTTGGCGAAGATATTCTAAATATTCCCGTGGAAGTGTTTTTGTAAAGATGTCTGCCACTTGTTCTTTTGTGCCCACATACTCAACTTTGATGTTCTTTTCTGCAAACTGTTCCCGTAGAAAGTGATACTTGATTGGAATGTGCTTTGTCTTGGAGTGCATCACTAAGTTTTTTGAGATACTGATGGCACTTTTATTATCACAATATATTGGAATGGGCTCATCATACTCAACCTGTATATCTGTCAAAGTTTGTTTCATTCAAAGAACCTGTGCACAACATGATGTTGCTGCAATATACTCTGCCTCAACTGTATATAGAGATACTGATGATTGTTTCCTTCTTAGCCATGATACCAAACACTCACATAAGTAGAATGTTGCTCCACTAGTGCTTCTTCAGTTAGCAATACAACCTGCCCAATCTGCATCTGTGTAGGCAATAAGTGATAGATCTTTTCCTTTTGGATACCATAATCCAAACTCTTTTGTTCCTTTGAGATATTTGAAGATCCTCTTTACTGCTAATACATGTGATTCCCTTGGTGCTTCTTGAAATCATGCCACCTATCCAACTGCATGTATTACATATGGTCTGGATGTTGTCACATATAGCAGACCACCAATCATTAACTAGTATTGCCTATGATCTGTAGACTTTGAATCATCATATTTTCTCAACTTACAACTAGTATTCATGGGAGTGATAACTAGTTTGCAATCTTCCATTATGAACCTCTTTAGCATTTCTATGATATACTTAGTTTGAGAAATAAAAATTCCTTGGCTTCTTTGACGTATCTGAAGTCCCAAAAAGAAGGATAGTTCTCCAAGTAATGACATTTCAAATTCATTCTACATGTCTTTTGCAAATTTTTGGCTTAACCTATCATCATCACTACCAAAAATAATATCATCAACATAAACTTCAATTAATAAAATATTACCTTAACTTACCTTGATGTAGAGGTTGATGTCTGCAGTTCCTTTTCTGAACCTTGCCTACTGCAGATACTTATCCAGTCTTGAGTACTATGCTCTAGGAGCTTGTTTTAGACCATACAAGGCGTTATTTAATTTACACACATAGTCAATGTTCTCTGACAACTGAAATCCTTCAAGTTGTTCAATGTAGACTTCTTCTTCAAGTTCCCCATTCAAAAAAGATGATTTTACATCAATCTAATATACTTTAACATTTTTGGAGCATGCATAAGCTAAAATCAAACGGATTGCTTCCATTCTAGCAACTAGGGAAAATGTCTCTTCAAATTCGATTCCTTCAATATGTGCATATCCTTTACATACCAATCTAGATTTGTTCCTTGTAACCTGTCCATATTCATTCAATTTATTCTTGAAAACTCATTTTGTGCCGATCACATTCTTATTCTTTGGTCTTGGAACCAATTCCAAAGTGTAATTTTTCTCTATTTGATCCAATTCTTCATCCATGGCCTTATTCCAAAATTCATCATTGTTGGCTTCTTCAAAAAAGTTTGGTTCAATTATAGATAACAGTGCTAGGTGTGTTTGTTCTGGTGAACAGATTTTTCTTCTAGTCTCAACTCCTACATCTTTGTTTCCAATAATCTGATCTGAAGGATGATTCTTCTGTACTCATTTGCTAGGTGTCTTTGGAGATACTTGTTGAACTCGCTCTTCTGCATCTGTCAGATTCTCTTCATCTTCATATTCCTCTTCTACTTATTTTTCATCTTCTTCTTCGAAAAGTTGTTCCATTGATTTGTTTTCTTCTTCCTTTGATTTTGGTCTGCTTGTTTCATCAATTGTTACGTTGATGTTTTCCACAACATTGTTTAATATTAGATTGTAACACTTGTAATCTTTCCTTGTACTTGAGTAACCAACAAGTATTCCGTTGTCCACACGATATTCAAACTTTCCCATTCTACCATCTTCTCTTTTGATGTAGCATTTGCTTCCAAAAACTCTGAAGTGCTTCACATTTGTTGGTCTTCCTTTCCATAGCCCGTAGGGATTTTTATCAATGTTGTTTCTGAGCATTACTTTGTTTTCAATGTGAACAGTTCTATGCACTACCTGTGTCCAAAAAATATCTGTCAACTTTGAATCCATTATCATTGTTCGAGCCATTTCTTGTACTGTCTTGTTCTTTCTTTCAACAACTCCATTCTGTTGAGGTGTCATAGTGACGAAGAATTGTCTTTTTATTCCATGATTGCTACAGTAGTCCATAAATTCCTTTGAGGTGAATTCTCCTCCACTATCCGATCTTAAGCATTTGATTCTTGAATCCAGCTCATTTTCAACCATTTCCTTGTAGATCTTGAAATTTTCAAAAGCTTCTAACTTGTTCTTGAGAAAGCAAACTGCAGTCATTATTGTATAATCATCAACTATTAACATAAAGTATATCTCACATTTTAATCCTTTTGTTGTAGTTGGTCTAACTATATCAGTATGCACAATTTCTAGTGGTTTTGTTGTTGAATATTCCTTTGATTTGAACCTGGTATTTGTTTGCTTTCCTCATTGGCAATCCTTGCATAAAGTGTTGGTTGGTTTCATGATCTGGGGCATTTCTCTGACTACTTCTCTTTTGCTGACTTTGACAAGGTTATCAAAATGCATGTGACCCATTCTTATGTGCCATAGCCAAATTTCATATTCCTTTCCTAGACAACACTTTTCATTTCCAATTTCTCTTAACACATATATGTTGCTTGAAGTTCTTGCAGTTGTAGTGACCAATTTCCCTGAACCTTCTTTTCTTATCTCAAACTTTTGTGAATCGAAATTAACTTTATGACCTTGGTCACACATTGGAATCACACTTAAAATATTATGTTTCATATCTTCTACTAGTAGAACATTTTCTACCTTTTGATTCTTGTTCCTAATTCAGACTGTGCCTTTTCCAATGATTTTAGCTAAATCATCATTTTCGAAGGAGATTGATCCATCTATTTCCTTTTGTAATGTAAGAAAATTGTATCTATCACCTGTCATGTGTTTTGAACATCCATTGTCAACATACCAACTATCTTTCTTCTATTTATCTTGTAGAGAAACTGTGCTTTCTTCATTGCTATACTGATCTTTCTTTCTTATCCATGTCGTTTTCTGAGGTTCGTGTTTGTGACTCTGTTGAGGTTCTTTAGGAGGGACTGTCATTCTGCAATTTTTGGCCATGTGTACAAAATTGTTACATTTGTAACATTCCACTTCAATGCTCAAAGATTCAAACCTGTTGTAACTTATCCTCTATGTTTCACTAGGTCTTCTTGAATAACCCCTTTGTGTATGGCTCTCAAAGTAGTTATTGTTCCTGTTGTTAGCTTTGCAATTTACAACTTTATGCCCATAATTATTACATGCATAACATAAACAAAAAAATATAGTTTGATACCTGGTAGTTGAATATCTTTTGAAAGGATACGCTCTTATGAATCCTTCTTCTTCTTGAAGCATGTCTATCTGTTGTTGATTCTGAAATCTTAATCTTCTCAATGGAGGAGTGTCCCTGTAAACTTCCTTGTATATCTTTATATCCCCTTTGATTGTTTATGCATATATTTTTGGATTTGTTTCTTGCTCTGTTGTTTTGGAGCTTGATCCCTTTTTTTTCTGATTGTATCCAAGTCCGGACTTGTCAAGATGAGATTTTTGACTGCTGATAATGTCATCCAGAACTTTTGAGCTATTCTGCATATTTTTCTTTTGAATATCCTTTCTTAGTGTGACAATCTTTGCTTCCATGTTTCAAATGATCATGTCCTTTCCTTCTAGTTGTTCTTTGAGTGCTTCTTCAATTCTTTTATCTTCTTTTATTTGAACCTTCAATTTTGTGATCATTTGTTCTAGTTCTTGAGTGTTTTTTTCTTATCTAGTTCTGCTTGGAGTTTCTTGTTTTTCTTCTTTTCTCTTCTAATAACTTCTATGGCACTTATTAATTCTTATCGGAAGTCAACTTCTGCCTCTTCAATTTCTTCTTCATATGCTTCTTCATATTCTTCTTCAGAGTCTTCTTTATTGGAGTCTTCTACTGCCATGAATAGAACCCTCCCTATTTCACTGTCATTGGCTTCATCTTCATCCGATGATGAGATGTCTTCTTTGGTGAAAAATATTTTCTTGAAAAATTTATTTGTAGTTCTTTTACCTTTATATGTTTGTCTTCCTTTTGAGTAGCCTTCATCATTTGTCTTTTTCTTATGAGGACATTTGTTAGCAAAATTACCAATAACATCACAATTAAGACAATTTAAAGGAAGCTTACCTCTATACCTACTGTTGGCTCTCTTGTTCAGTCTTTTGAATAAGTTTGTCACTTCTTCATCATCTTCCGAGACGTCGCAGGTGCGGCTGTATTCTTCTTGCTCCTTTTTCTTTTTCTTTGATCTTTTGGATCCTTTGAAGGATGCTTCTTTTACATATGGATTTTCCTATTCAGTTCTCATCTACTATACTGTGAAGATTCCATGCAGTTCATCCATGCTTATTGAGTTTATATCCGATCTTTCTTCTAGTGCTTATATCTTAGGGTTGAATCTCATAGGAAGAGATCTTAGTACCTTTTGAACAATTACAGATTCTTCGATTTCTTCTCTCAATCCTATGATTGTATTCACTATTTCATCGAATCGTAAGAAGTAGGTTGTGATATCTTCATCTTCCTTCATTTTTAGTTGTTCGAAATGACCTCTATAATTTTAAAGCTTTGCTTCTTTGACTTTTGAATCTCCTTCATAAATATTTCAAAGCTTGTCCCAAATCTCTTTAGAATATTTACAATGTGCAACTTTGGTGAATACCGTATCACTGAGACCATTCAAAAGTGCATTTTTGGCTTTGGAATTATTCTCACCGAGTTTCCCTCCTTTGTCATTTGTTGGTGAAACTGTTGGTGTTGTGTATCCATCTACAATTGATTGCCAAACTTGAAATCCCTGTGATTGTATATATGTCTTCATCCTTATGCTCCAAAAGGCATACTTTTGTCCATCAAACTGTGGTATTCCAATTTTATATGAGTTGGTACTCTCCATGATCTACCTTTTAGTGGTTAAATTGATTTCTAAAGGAACCTGCTCTGATACCAATTGTTGGATTATTGAGATGGGGGGTGAATCAGTAGTAGCATAATTATAATCCTTTTTATTCAAATTTTATATCAATGTAGACTTATTATCCAATAATGAGCAGTAAGAAATAAACAATCACACACATACACACTACACCAGTGTTTTACATGGAAACCTAAATAGGGAGAAAACCACAAAATGCTTTTTCTTATATGTCTTGAAGAATTACATTCATTGGAAGCCCCAAGTTCCTTTGTTGTCAAGATGTAACTAGAAGGAGTCTCCAAACCCCTAGTTTCTTAGGCTACAACCCGAAGGAATCTCCAACTCCCCAATTCTTTGGCTACAACCAAAAGGAGTCTACAACCCCTTATGTTCTCCGGCTACAACCGGAAGGTGGCTACAACCACCTATCCTTGTCCCGTCTTGCCACCCTTAAGTAGAAGTAGAATGTTGGAACCACTGTCACACTATCACTGTGAGATATACAGCTGTAAACCTATACCAATAAATCTAAACCATGCATCAACCATGCATCAACCTGTACCTCAACCTGTAATCAACCTGTACCATAAACAAGTGCATCAACCATGCACCAACCTGTACCAAACAACCTGTCATAAGCCTATACCATAAAAAAGTGCATCCAAACATGTACCAAGTAAGTACCAATCATGTGTCAACTACTCATCAATTATGAATCATCAATATGTACCAACATCATGAACTATACACCTCATGTATGTGCCAACTCATCAACTACTTGTCTAAACCATGTACTCAACATGTACCTCAACCAAAAGCCCTCATCAATTTCATCATCCAAATATGATTTGTAGCTCTGTAATATACCTGGTGTATATAATCACATTCTTGCAAACCTTCCTTAACTTTAACAACAAGAGACTAGCATTTTCATCAAACTTTTGTTTAGTCTCACATGCCTAGTTTTGGATTAGACAACAATCCTAACTTGAAGTAATCATAACTTTGAACTTGTAATGTATAAATATATGAAACTAATACACAATTTTCTTCAATTTTGTTTTATGCAATTCCTCTATGTGTCACTACTTGGAACCTCTCATAAAAGGATTTATATAAAAAATGGCATACCTTGCTCAATTCTGGCTTATTCTAGAGAGCGACCTTGTAGAGCATGCCCCTCAAGAAATACTTGTTGAATTGATATGAAACTACTACATACAATACTAAATATTGTACCCTAACCAAAAAAAATTGTCTCACTTAATTTGGTTCGGTTATGAATAAGTTATGACGTTTTTACCCGAAACACATGTTTTTGACTAGTTTCAGGACTAATCACAAACCCTATTTTCCACGAAGTGTAACTCCAAAAATAAAACGACCCACAAGCTGAATTTTTTACCACAGATACCTTAATATGTTTTATCAGTGGAATATCAATTTCACGATCTAAATCATTATATAAAAAAAATTATAGCGAAAATTCTGAGATGACCTGTAAATAACATACCTTAGGAAGGAACATGAAAATAATTTATCCTTCCTTGCATTTCAGACTTCTTTTCTTCACATTCCCTCATAAATTAGGCTTAGATATCCTTGGTTACCTCAGATACCTATAGATATTCAATATTCTCGAGTGTGATTAAAATGAGAGAGCCTTGCCTCTTATTTATACTCTCCATGTAGCTTCCTTAAAAACATCTTCTAGGTCACTTGGCCCACTTTCCTTATTTTAGGGTTAACCCACTCCTAATTTCTTCATTAAATTTATTATTGAAATAATTTATTTTGTATTCACTTTGAATTATAATACACTCATCACTTCACTTTATTATTTACCTTTTAAAATCTCTTAAACCACTTTGACTACTTTGACCTTTTGGGGCTTCTAGATGACATATGAGGGTCCTCCAACTTCGTAAGGCCATAACTCTCAAACCGTGAGGAGTTATGTGACATTCCACATACCAGCAGAAAAAGAATGACATGTAATATCCATATATAATAGTATTACCTTCAAATATAGAAAAAATTATACCGTTATCCATCAAACAAACTTGGGTCCATTACCCAAGCCTGGGTTCTCCAACTTCACATGGTCATAACTCTCTAACCGTGAGGAGTTATGTGACATTCTACATACCACCGGAAATGGCATGACAAGAACTATTTATCTAGGATAGGTTCCATGACAAATTCACTATCCTTCATGTCATTATTCCACAATTAATCATGGGTTCTCTTACTCCACAAAGCGTCTTCCCATGAGGGCTTTCACCATAAGGGGACCACTTTGGAGTTCATCCATATTTACTTCTTATCAACCATGAAAAAACAATAATGAGTCATATTTACATCAAAAAATATTGGATCCATTACCAAAACCTTTTTGCTACATGATTTTCTTCAAGGGTTTACATCAATGACAACCAACCTTAATCAACAATTTGATGGTAGTTATCCCATGTAAAGAATAGAAGAATATCTATTAGAACTTCAAAAGTAAGTTGAACAGGGTTTATATAGATACAATTGCGATCATTTTTATACACACTATAACTATCTTTCAGATAACACTAAGAAGTTTCTTAGGAGGACTCAAAGGCACATCTTGAAGTTAAAGGGAATGCTCAAAGAACACAAAGAGAGCAATGAGACTAAATTGGAAGAAACAAAAGAAGAGATCACAAGACTAAAGAAAGAAAAAGAAGATATGAAGGTAGATTATGAGATTAGCAAAAGTTTTGAAACTTTTATTCATCTCAAGACCCAAATTGAAGAAGCCAAAATGGTAGAGGAACTTTTGAAGAAGAAAACTAATGAAAAGGAAGAGTCATGTGATAAGTTAGAAGCTGAAATTGTTGATCTTGGAAAGAAAGTGGAGAAGTCAAATAAATTCTTGAATAGTTCAAAAATCTTGGATGAGATCTTGGAAATTCAAAGATCACCATAATAAATCAGGTCTTGGATACAAACAAGAAGCTACACATGCTGAAGCAATCACCTCAAAGAAGCATGAGGTAATTCCATCAAATAAGGAAGACAATGTTGCAAAGAAACCATCTACACAAAGGAAGGAATATTTCAAAAGAACAAAGCAAGGAAGACATCAAAAATCTATCTTTGGGACACCAAAGAAAAGGTATGGAAGTATTTTTCATGGGCATTGTTATTCATGTAATGAATATGGTCACAAAGCTTTTGAATGTAGATCTTATGAAATAAGATATAATGGAAGATTTCATAACACCATAAGGTGTTGGAGATGTTATCAAGTAGGACACATTGATGTTCACTGTAACGCCATGATATGCTACATCGTAGTGGATTTGGCCACAAATCTCAGGAGTGTTGGAACACAAGAAGAAATTCCATGAAGAGGACTTCACATAGCATGGCTAGAAGAAGGAATGAAATAAGGAAAGGAGACATATTTGAAAACATGGATGCTCAGAGATCAAATTCTGTGGAGTAGGTACATCTACAAAAGTGGGTGAAGAAGACAGAGCAGCCAGAACAAAATGAAAGACTGAAGGGAAGTTAAAAAATGCCATCTATTGAGGCATACATGGGTGACAGTGGTATCAGTCGCGTACATACACATGATGACCTTGTATAGGTCGCGTACATATGTGAGTTGTCTATGGAGCAGGCTGCGTATATGTGGTGAAGCCTAAGGAAAATGGCTATGCACAGGGATTGCAGTTTGATGTGATGGTATAACTCTATGATGCAGGTTCTGACATGGTTTATTGCAGGTTCTTACATTGTTTGTTGCAGGTTTTCATGATTCTATATTGGATTATGTAAGGTGATGATGTAAAATAAAATCTTGGGTGGATGGAACTGACCCATGAGTATGGATTGATGCATTTTCTGTTGAAGAACAATGTTGGTTATGACACCTTGGTTATGTGATATATCTTGATGATGTATTGGAAGCTTACTTGTTGGAAAGATTGATGCATGCATTTAGCATATGGATGGGCTACACATTGGGACATGTGTTTGGTGACTTGATGAGGTGATCATGTTGTACATCATTGATGATTCATTGTTTGATCTATAATTGATACATGTTTGGTACACTCATAGATGGCATATGCTTGATGATACTACACCATTGGTACTACTTGATCAGCACAACAATTGGTATTTGTTTAAGATACATGATTGTGGCACTTGGTTCATGATGGATACATATCATGAGTGATATGACACATGGTTGGCATATTGGTAGATGCATATGGTTGGCATATCGGTAGATGCACATGGTTGACATATTGATAGAGGCATATGATTGATACATTCTATGGATCATATATTTTGGCACATTGCATGATGTTGATGTACAGGGTTGATGTACATAGGTGTTGTGCATGTTGAGGACACATTTTTGTACAGTATGTGCTTGGTTTATATTTTGATGATGATTCTTTATTCCATTGTTGACATATCGTTTGCTTCATCATGCTTGGTATAGCATGAGTTTGATGCATGAACAGGTCCAAGGATCATTATATGGTAGCACATTGTTCATCTCACAGAGAATATAGGGGAGACATACCCATAGGGGGAGTAATTATTCTTCCCATGATTCGAGGAGGATATATTTATCAGATGCATACCTAGAAAAGAGCCCTATGTTTGAAGAAAGATCACAGAGGCATAATTCTAGGAGCCGTGATGGTCATAGGGGGAGTATGATCGATGTGTTTTTAGAATTACATCAGAGTGATATCCCTTGCTCAAAAGGGGAGAGATTATTCAGAGAAATATCAAAGGCACTCAGATAGGGGGAGCAGACCTAAGAGGAAAATGGCCCTTTTCCATTGATGTCAAAGAGGGAGAGATAGTCACATTGATGAGATTGATGATTATTGATTGGGAGATATAGTCACATTTGGGAGAGATAGTCACATTGACTATTGATGTAGAGCATCTACATGTTGATGTCAATAATTGGTAATTGGTGTTGACATCAATATTGGTACTGCCATCAATGCCAAAGGGGGAGATTGTTGGAGCATGTTGTCATTGATGCCAATGGTTTGACTAATTAATGCCAAAGGATTGATTGATTGATGCCAAAGGATTGATTGATTGATGATTGATGTAATGTATTATGTATTGTCCTTGATGAGAATGCATAGATGAATATGGATCAATGAGTTGTCATTGATACATGATGAATATGGATCGATGTGGTTTCATTGGTATATGATGTATTGTTGGAAAAATGTATAGATGATTCATTATTGTCTTATCATGATTGATAAGGTGCACAAATGGATGAACTCCAAAGTGGTCCCCTTATGGTGAAAGCCTTCACGGGAAGACACTTTGCGGATTGAGCTATCCTAGAAGAATGCTTGGAGGACCCATGTTGTCATTATTGTCTTATCATGATTGACAAGGTGCACAAATGGATGAACTCCAAAGTGGTCCCCTTATGGTGAAATCCCTCATGGGAAGACGCTTTGTGGAATGATTTATCCTAGAAGAATGGTTTGAGGACCCATTCTTGTAAGTGGAATAATGAGATGAAGATCAAGGAAATTGTTGGTGAAACTGTCCTAGATGGATAGTGCTTCTCATGACATTTCCGGTGGTATGTGGAATGTCACATAACTCCTCATGGTTTGAGAGTTGTGGCCTTATGAAGATGAAGGACCCCCACATAAAGGCTTGAAGACCCCAAGGTCAAAGAAATCTAAGTGACCTAGAAATGGGTTAAGTGACCTAGAAATAGGTTAAGTGACATAGAAATGGGTTAAGTGACCTGAAATAAGAAATCATTATTTAAATGCTAATGTAAAGGGACAAAGTCAAGGTGGATTATTTAAATAATAAAGAGAGGTGACAAAATCAAGAAATGATAAAGTAAGGTGACAAAATCAAGAAGGAATATTTAAATGATAAGGTATTGGATAACTTTCTATCTATGGAAAGTGGTTAACCCTAAAATAAGGAAAATAGGTTAACTGACCTAGAAATGGGTTAATATTATTTAAATGATAAAGTAAAGTGACAAAGTCAAGGTTGATTATTTAAATAATAAAGAGAAGTGACAAAATCAAGAAATGATAAAGTAAGGTGACAAAATCAAGAAGGAAAATTTAAATGATAAAGTATTGGAGAACTTTCTATTTATGGAAAGTGGTTAACCCTAAAATAAGGAAAATATGTTAACTGACCTAGAAATTGGTTAAGTGACCTAAAAATGTGTTAAGTGACCTAGAGGATGAAAGTATAAATAAGATAGCAATGTTCTCTTGTAGATCATCATTTTTGTGGATCAATGGAGATCTTCTTGTGAGAATATCTTTTGGAGTAATGATGGAGAGCTTCTTGTGAGAGCTTCTTGATCATTTTTGGTGTGGAACACTTGAGTATATTGAAGATATATAGGTGATTGAGGTAACCAAAGGATATCTAAGCCAAATGTCAGAGGGAAGGTGAAGAAAAGAGGGCCAAAATTCAAGAGAGGATAAATTCTTTTCATGATGCTTTCTAAGCAATGAGTAATGAGTTAATGGTGATTGTTAACTAAGGAGTTTTGGGAAAAAGAGTCATACACTATTCACCCCCCCTCTCAGTGTAGTTGGTGTGTCCAACAGTATGATTGGTGGCCATGAATGACGTTTATGATTTAAATCACTTGTAGTTTGAGCATGGGAATGCCTACCTCAGAAATGGTATAATGTTGCGCAAATTCTTGGTTGTTTGTAGGTTTTCGATTGGTGTGCTCCTTGTTTCCGACACACACACATATTCTACAAAGTATTTTGGTTGTCACGAGTTTTAGCCTCATACTTTGGGGGGCATTTTGTTACACATTATTTTGGTCACCCTGGTGATTTTTTTACAGCATGTGTTCAGGCTTCCAAAATAACCTTTCTTCATGAGAAAAGTGACTAGCTCCCCCTTCTACAAAATGTTTTTTTAGAAGGTCACCGCAGGCCAACCACAAGGTACAGTGTGAAAATGTCTGATTTTCGTAGGTTTTCATGAAACTGCTTGCGACGTTTCCGCAAGTTGCACTATAGACAGGGTGCAACGGCGTTGGAAGACTGAGAAAAGGTCGAAGTTCACGAAAATTATAGAAGGTATATTCTAGAATATGAGGTGGCATATGTATGGTTGGGATCCTACTCACTTCTCTGATTTGGTGGGATCATCCTAATTTCTTTAACCATCTCTCTTTCTCCTATATAATGATGGATTTATCATGGAAAAGGTTAATAAAGATTAAAAAAGCAAGAGAAAGAAAGGAATTAATGAAGGAATAGGTTGAGAATTGTGTGAGGGATTCTATCTCAATTGATGCTTGAGGTCTTCATATTTCCATCAAGTTATTGAGGATCCTCTTCATGCAATTTTGGATCAAGTGTGTGTGTTGAAGCAAAGGGCCACCGAAGGGGAACCTTGCAACATCAAGGTTGTTTGGTTGGATATTCCACTTTTACCTAATATGATACAGTGGCATGTTTATTTCCAATTAAATCATTCTCATTTTATTACATGACTCCTTGATAACATGTATAATATTTCATTGAATATACTATTATTCCTTTCACTTTGGTTGGTTTGTGTCATTGCAAATCTGATATCACAAGAGAATTGAAGTGGATCAGGGACAACAAAGACATAAGGAAGTGATATTCAAAGGTATTCCACTCATCTCTTATTTGATAGTAAATTCAATGATTAAAGCTTAGGGAAAGTGTCATGTCCTATCTTGTTTTGTTCTAGATCTAGGTGGATCTAGGCAGATCAGTTTATGTCCTCATTCACTAATTTATCCAATAACAACATGGTTTATTGTAATATTTTATGGTATTTGGCTTATGGATTTGTAAAGTATTGTTAGAGGTCTCTTGATGGTTGTCTTGATGTATGTTTTGGTATATGGTTGAGGTATATGTGTTAGTAAAACAAGATCACACAGTAATAAAATAAAACAAATGCATAAATAAAACATAGAATATACACAATACAATAGAGACACATATATATGTGGTTCACCCTGTGTGGGATACATCCATCAGAAAAATTGTCAGGCCCTTCCTTTTTATTATCAAGGAAAGTGAAGGGATACAACCTACAACACGCATGCTCTAACTTCCTCTTCATTCTATCACAACATCCTCTCTCATAATACAATATTCACGATACTACACAACCACAATACAATTCTGTCATAAAAGAGGGTTTCGTTCTAGGGAAAAAACCTAACATAACTTCTACCATGATATATGTGACCTTATAATGAACACTCCAGATTTACTATGAAATTACAATATACATTTACAAGGAAATTTTTTCTTTCGGGTCTTCTCCTACGAACCCTCGCTGGACCTTAGACCCCCCAGCCAGGGCATGAGCTCCTAGGAATTTGCAGGGGGAAGGGGGTAAGTCACCCCTACAATATCTCCTATGTGGAGGGGTGTATAGTATTCATCGGGTATAAACACGACTTAAAACAAATACCTCTAAATCCGAAAGATAATTAGGCTCCACAACCAACAATCTCTAACTTGGGGACTGATCACAACAAATCCATCGTTGTTGTACCTGAAGGACTATGGTCCACCTTAGTCCTGGAAAATTTATCATATTCACCTTCATGATTGAATACCAACTGAAACTGAGAAGGAACTCAGTTTCTCCCTAGTTACTCCCTTTGTTAACATGTCTGCAGGATTCTGGGTAGTATCTATCTTTTC
Source organism: Picea engelmannii (assembly GCA_009831015.1). Classification (NCBI taxonomy): domain Eukaryota; kingdom Viridiplantae; phylum Streptophyta; class Pinopsida; order Pinales; family Pinaceae; genus Picea; species Picea engelmannii. The sequence goes on along the minus strand of ML781477.1, from coordinate 849,591 downwards.
CAAATTCAAATGTCCATCTTCCAAGATGGATTGTATGAAGTGGTACATAAGATGCATATCCTTAGTATTTGAATGGAAGGTTGATTTCTTTCCAAGATGAATGGGACTCTCGTTGTCATAGTACAACCTGCTATTCTTCTACTTCTTTCCCAATTCCTCCATAAATATGTGTAACCAAATCATTTCTTTACTAGCCTATGTAGCAGAAACATACTCTACTTTTGTTGTTGAAAGTGAAACAACATTTTGTAGTTTTAAACTCCAACATATTATTGTTCCACCTACAGTAAAAACATACACTGTGGTTCTCCTCCTGCTATATTTTTCACATGTCATATCTGAATCAACATATCTTTGTAGAACAATGTTTGAATCTCCAAAACATAATGCATGTGTAGAAGTAACTCTCAAATACCTGAGAATACACTTTACTTCCTCCCAATGTTCTTTACCTGGATTTTTCATATACCTTCTCACAACTCCCATTGCATGTGCAATATCTGGTCTTGTGCGCACTATCGCATACATCAAGCTACCAATTGTTGATGAATAAGGGACCCTAGACAAGCATTCTATCTCCTCCTGTGTCTTGGGACACATTTCTTTGGTTAATTTGAAATGGTTTGCTAAAGGTGTACTAATTGGTTTTTCATTCTGCATTCTAAACCTCTCCAACACCTTCTCTATGTACTCACCCTAAGACAATTTCAATTTGTGTTTTCTCATGTCTCTTGTTATTCTCATACCAAGGATTTTCTTTGCAACACCGAAATCCTTCATCACAAATGAATTAGATAATTTCTTCTTGATCACATTTATATCCTGCATATTAGACCATGCAACAAGCACGTAATTTATATACAATAGAAAGATAATATAGCTTCCATTTTCTATCCTTTTAAAATAAACACAATGATTAGAATGACATCTACTATAACCTTCTTCTATCATAAGCATGTCAAACTTCAAATACCAATGCCATGGATCTTGCTTTAGGCCATACAAGCTCTTATTCAACCTACATACCAAATTCTCCTTCCCTTTGATGTCATACTCCTTTGGTTGTTGCATATAAATCTCTTCCTCCAAATCCCAATGGAGAAAAGTTGTTTTTACATATAACTATTCAAGATGCAAATCTTCTACTTCCAAGAGACTTAAAATATTCCTATTTGAATTCATTTTAACAACAGGAGAAAATATTTCATCAAAATATATACCTTTTGTTGGTTATATCTATAACTTCTTATGTTTTCTTAGGTTGACCCAGGTTCAAATCTGAACAAGTTTCCAACAAAACCCTCTAAAAATATTGGTCCTCCTGGTAAACCAGAAGGCAACATTATGCACAAGATGCACAATCTAGTCTCACTCGAGATATCTTTATGGGTGACTGCAATACCCAGGTGTTTGTAGTCCAGGAATGAGTGGGAATATGGGAGTGTATTCTATATTTCTTTAGGCATTAAACTATTATTGATTCAAGTATTTCTAGGATTCATTCATTTTTATCCTCATGCATGCATGTTGATCCATCTAGTTATTCATTCATTCATAAAACAATCATTGAAAGAAAGTAAAAATTCAAGAACCATCATACATAACACAAGTTTTATCACGCACACAAGGAAAGACGTAATTTTGGAGCATGAAAAAGTTACGATGGTTCTAGTTCTTCCCCTTTTTCCCTTACCTCCGTAACTTTTCCTGTAAGCTCTTCTACCCTCTGGGTTGTGATATCTTCATTGAGGTATTTTTTTCTCTCAGCATGATTCTAATCCATTCTTTTATTCTCCTCCTCGAGTTCCATAATTATTTGCACTACTTTCTCCCGGAGAGGTTCTAACCGGCCTCGCCTTGCCTGCTTGTTATTCTTTCCAATCTTCAATTTTGTCTCCGGGGTCTTCATCTCCTGCGTGCCATTCAACCACTCTATGATGCTCATGGAATTTTCTTTATGCTTGAGCTCCTTGATTTCATTTTTAATTTCCTCCTCTTGTTGGTCTAATTGTTGGACCTTATCATATTCCTCCAATGTCGTCTAGAGTTACGTGTTCATTTCAAACAATTGTGTGACCATTCGAGCTTCCTTCTCCATTATTTATGTTATCACTCTGTAAATTCCCAGAGGTTGTAAAAGGGAAGAATAAATTTACAAGAGGTAACCTTAACCAACCACTTTGAAACTGGGATCTAGCCCTACCAGTTTCAGAGAGGGATCTCTCTGTAAGATTTAGCTTTGTTTAGATTTTCAGATCTTAGGCTAGTTTAAAAGAATAGTACCGAGTTATTTGTATTTTTTAATAAACTGGTTGAATGTCACTTATGCTTCCATTGGGTTGTGGGGTTCATTTTATAAAAATGGAGATCAAAGAACAGTTTTTAGAAGATTCGTTTTACAGGGCAAGGTAGTGCAACTGCAGGATTCTTTAGAAATAAAATGATGGATTGTTGAAAAGGTGAGATATCAGTTAAAACAAAAAAGCAATTAAGAATTTCTTTGTTGTAACATCAGAAGGAAAACATTTAAATCTGTAAAAGATTAAGAAAAGAGTATGCAATGAAAAATTCTGCAACTTTAACTTCTTTTAAATATTAGATTAGAAAAAAAACATGATAACTGAGAAATAACTTTTTTTACGAAGACAGAGGAAACTTCACCAACAACTAACACGCAAGAATCCTGTGAAACATCTATTTGTATTACTGGAATGACCTCTTGATAAAATTACAGATTACAACTTGCTCGGGTGTAAAAATCAACCATTAGTACTTCAAAGTTTGAATTATTTATAATCAATATTACAAAATACCCTGTCATAAATTATTAAGATGTGGCAGATGTTATTTTTAACTATCTAGATAACAAGATGCAAAAATATAGGAACTCATGATGATGTGTTGAATCTCTTATGATGATTTTGGGGAAGACCATTGGTGAGTCATTCATATGAATTTGACTGCGCTGGATGCTGACTTGGACGAGACCTTTATCTTTATTCGATCAATTCACACAACTCATCCCATCTTTGTGTATCAGGGATGGTAACTTTCAATAGCCAGCGGTAGATTTCATCCATCTCGGTATACTTAGAAAAAGTCCACTTGGTGAGGAAAATGTACTTGATTTCATGCTGTATGCTGAGGTCAGGCTACAAAGTCTCCAAGAATGCTTTGTCTATGATGCTTCCCTATATCCCTGAGAACTTGGAACTGTCTTTGGCCATGGTGGCAATATTTTTCTTATAATCGGATAAAGTCATCAATTTATCATTTAGGACAAGTAAGCTAGGAAGGCCCTTTTTCTGTAAGGCCTCAAGCTTGCTAAAAAATCTATGAACTCCAATGTCCATGTTCTGAGCTTTCTCCTCCAACTGCAACATTAATCCTCTTTTGGTCAACACTCTTTTGACTTCGAGGATAGTTTTTGTTCTATCTTCAACTTTCAGGTCTTCAATCTCTTCCTTGGTTTTTGAATTCATAAACTTGATGATCTCGTTAGCTGCCGAGGGAATTTCACCTAGCTCTTTTCTTATCCTATCAATGGCCTATCTACTCTTAAGCACCAGATCATTGTGTTTGAACATGATTTTCACCATGGGCCAGATTTCGTTTATGGAGTTGGAGATATATGTCCATATATTTTCCTTAGCCTCTCCTAATGTCTTACCTGCCACTGTTTGTTTCTGAAGATGTTTTATTTCCTGTTTGAGCTTCTCTGATGCTTGTCTCTCAATGTTGTATCTTGTTTGGAAGGAAGACTTGAGTTCCTGGAGACTTTAAACCTCCATTTTCAGCCTATTGATCTATGTTCCTTGCAAAGTCATCTCCTCCATGGACTCTGCTAGCTCCACAATTTTTTCCAATGCTGTCAATGGAGTTGCCGATGGAATTTCTGCTGTAGTGGTTGTTGTCACAACTGTTGTACTGACTTCCACAAGGGGAACTGCACTCAATGGAATGAATTCCATCAGGTTTGATTGTTCCTTCTCTTTCAATAACCTTTCCAATTCTGCCTCCATTTCCTTAATCTGTGCGTTCTGCTGCATGATTAACTTCAACAATTCTTCTTTCTTGTCTTCTGCCTCAGCTATTTCTTTAGCTTGTGAATCCTCTTTTGGTGGCAATTTCTTTTTAATTCTTAGAGATGCAATGTCAACATTATTTTTCTTTAGCATCTCCTCTGCTGCTTTTACATTTCAGGGATCATACCCAATTTTGAACACCAACTCCTCTAAGGATTTTATTTTGTTATCCTTTGAAAAAGAGGATATCTTTTCCAACTTCAATTGGGTCTGAACATTGTTTAAAGATACATGTATCTTTTTTGTCATAGAGGAAGCATGTGCCAATGTGGATAAAACCATTTCTCCAGTCTGTTTGTGAAAATCCATTTGGTCAGCTGGATGGACTTGTTTGGTGTCAAAAACAATAGTTGGCCTCTTGTAGTCAGTGATCTCTTTGGGTTGAGACACCTATGCTTGCAGAAATGCCAGATGCATTCTTCCTTTCTTTGTGTCAAAAGATGACAACAATCTGTGTTGTGTTGTGGAGGTTTTCTTCCAAAACTGAGCGTAAGTGTTTTTGGTCAACATTTGGTTCTTCTTTTTAATCATGTCATATTTTTTGAAAATGTTCAGAGGTATAGATCCTTGTGGATTTTGGGTGGTCACAGCTATATTCATCTACTTCTTTGAAGAAGAAGTGGACACCACTTGATGTTTTCCCTCAATCACTTTGGCAGAGTAGGGCTCTTCCTCACCAGAAATGTGAGTAGCATGAGTGGTTTTTGGTCTCTTGTTGTATACCTAAAAATATTATGTTGATACCTCAATGATTGAAGGAGAGGCATCCTTTCTTGGCCTTTTTTACTTTGGTACCTGTGGAGTGGTATTCTGTGAAAAAGAGACTGAAGGAGATTCCTACAGTTCAATATCTACCGGAGTATTTTCGTCCCACTCTGTCCGGTTCACGTACTTTTCAATTTATGGTTTGAGGGTGTGAGCATAAGGTGAACTTTTTCTTTTGGATCTCATCTCTTCAATGATCCCACTTGGAGCATAATGCCAAATGGAACTAGTGCTAAATTTCATTTCCTTTAATAGTTTATCTGCCTCTTCCCCAATAGCTCGATTGTTGCAGATAAATGATCATATTTTCCCTTTAATCCTCATCTGTTGTTTTTTCTTCATAGGCACAAAATGAATGTCATCTGCGTTTATCATCTGACGAATATAATCTAGTTCAAACATTCGAAAAGGCACATACCTGGGTAGTTTGTACAGAGCTAGTTCACACCCATAAACTTTGATCTCTCTGTGATTCTGATATAGGAACCAGTCCCTGGTCTTTGCAAGATCCGAAAGGTGCAGAACTCTTTGGATCTCCTTGTTTATCCTTGGCTCTGGTCTTCCACCGAGCATGCTTACTACTGGGTGATAAAACAACTTGATGAACTATTTGAAACTAAACTCAATGGAGTTTCTTCTGAGCAATGACATCCATAGAGTTACTGCTTGTGGTTTTTCATCCTTGTCCATTTTCTACATGAGAAAAGAAAATTTCTCTTCTTGATAGAACATAAACATGTAGGCTAGTATTGAAGAATACCCGAACATGCCTTCTGTAGGGAAATTTTCTAGTTTCTTGTCCAGGTTTTCGGCCAAAAAACCGTTTTAATCAAACTCAATGGAAACTTTCTCTTCAGCAGAGAAAATGGACAGGAAACCTAGGATAGCTTCATCCACCCATTCGTTTGACAAATAGTCGAGCAAATAACACAGTGTTGAGATAATTTGGTTTCCCTTTTCAGAGAATATGGAGGAATGATAAGGAGGTTTCTTCTTAGGAAATTGGGCATCTTGTGGGAGGAACAGTTCAAAGATTTGTGCTCTTTGGCGAAAAGATAGGTTCTAATACATTTCTGTCAAAATTTCAATTGTGAGGGGAGAACGGGGTTTGGCTCTAGGTACCTACATCATTTGATCGATGGCCTTGGGTGTAATAAGAGAAAAGGTTTCTCCAGAGGAAGATACTATGGCTCTCTGAACAGGGAGGTAGTGTGCTTGGCATTTGAGGGTGAATTCGGGAAAATGATAGACTTGGGGAAAAAGATACAGAGGGAAATTTGACTGCCAGATCCCAATTTCATCTCTCTAATCGATGAAGATGTCTTTAAACCATGACTGTAGCTCAGCGAAGTCCAAATAGGACTTGGTTTCTAAGATTAAGTAGTCTTTTTCTGCTAATGGGATACGACCGAGATCGATAGGAGGTGGGAGAAATGGATTTTCCTCCACATTTGACTTTTTACTTTTGGGCACCATTGATTTCCACCTATACCTACACACTGAACACACATTAGTAGGTGAAAACTATGGCTAGATGAGATGTTGCAGAAGCAAAGGAAAATGAGTCTCTGATACGTAGGGAGTGTGAGCGGAATGCGAATGAACGAAATGTGGTTGGAATTTAGTGAACGGGTGTCCGTTGGGAGAAAAAGAATAGGTCAGGTGAACAACGGGTATGTGGCCAGTAATAAATGGCCAACATGTCTTTTAGAGCATGAGGGAACAAGGTGAAGGACATCTGATGTGTGTACCCAGTTGACGTGCAAAATGGTGATTGTGAAAATGAATGAAATAGATATGACCCGTAATAGTTAGATGGAGGGGACATGTTGATGGGGTGATGAAATGGGACTTGCAAGGGGTGTCTTTGGGGTGTGACATCTATGGATGATGGTGGTGAATTGGAAAAATTGTAAGTGGTAAATGTTTGGAGTGGGGGGTAAGATGCAATGAGATGATTCCACGTAGGGATGGGGCCTGCCTGGACATTGCTTCATTCCAGACCCCCTCCCCCTGTCATTAAAGGTAGAAAATTGGGAGGGTCCAGGATCTATGGCTGACCGTTGATTTGAACAAAGCTAGATCAGTCGTTGTTTCAAACAAATGC
>ML781477.1:703332-784329 GCA_009831015.1 Picea engelmannii | reverse complement strand
TCATTAGCAATGTTCAGTACATGGATGATAGTGGCTTCAGTGAAATGTAGCAGGATTGCAATGACTAACAATGTACTTTCAGTGGTCATCATTGTATTACAGCTGATCTTGATGAGACAGGTGCACAGGACAGAGTTCAGAGATAGAGGACAAGCCGAGTGGCCTATCCCAGGCTTGTTAACTGGACAGTAACCTTTTGGGGACCAAAAGTTCTTGTTGTGGGGAGGTGTGATCTGAAAACGGATCCAGAAGCCTGATCAAGCTTGAAAAATGCTCAAAAATGAAAGTGCTCGGAATGCGACGAAACCTGTGCCATTGCGTCCGTCTCATCGTCCTAATTCCGGTGGTATAATTTTTATCGCAAACGGAGTCCGTATGAGGAAGATATCGCGTTCTGTCCGAAAAGCCAAACAGGCGAAATTTTGGATGCTGACTGTCCCTGTCCGTACAGTCCGTACAGACACGTGTCAGTCCGTATAGCTGACGTGGCAGGGCCGTACAGCTGACGTGGGCCAACCAGAAGGCGACACATGGCAGACGGAGATGACGACACGTGGTAGCATCAGGAGACGACACGTGGCAGATTTCGTACAATGACGTGGCGGTACCAGAACACGACACGTGGCAGCGCCGGATCAGGACACGTGGCAGATTTCGTACAGGACACGTGGCGGCTTCCGTACAGGACACGTGGCGGTTTTCGTACAAGACACATGGCGTCACCAGGATGCGACACGTGTCATGCTGATTTGGCACTTTTGGCAGGCGGTCGGACCTATATCAAGGTGACACGTGTCACCACTCACAGGGTGACACGTGGCAGGCTGACGTCAGCATGATGACGTCAGCATTGGCGTGGGCTAATCGGCGTCCGACAAGTGGCAGGGTGACGTGGCACCAGGTGACGTCATCGGATGACGTGGCAGCACAGTGGATCGACAGCTGGCAGTACGGCGGTTTACGTGGCAACAGGTGGACCAATCAAAATACGACACGTGTTCAGTTCTGATTGGCGGAAAAAGGGTGCCACGTGGCCCACTCTGGGGCAGCCACGTGGCACCCCATGGTTGGTGGTTGTTATACGGCGAGTTTGTTTAAACGGTTGGTCGTGGGTCGGTCACATGCCATGTGACCAGGGCCTTATCCCTATTTGGCGCGGGTTATTGTTATGTATTGTTAGCCGTGGCCATATGGCCTTCGTATTCGCCGAGGAACCAGGAGCTGGGGGCCGACATGCAGGGGCTAGCGCTATAAGCGCTCGGCCACATAGCCACGACCATATCGTTATGCCATAGAACCGGAGCTCGGGTCAATGGAAAGGGGCCAGCGGCACGAGCACGTGGCCACATGGGCCTCCCATAAGACCAGGAGCGCGCTGATCGGGGGCTGCGCCCGAATTTGATCCAAAAACTTTAGTAAAGTGGGTTTTCCCAACAGTTTTGGTTATTTTAATTAAATGAAGCCATTTTTAGCTGATTTCTTCCATTTTTGGGGGATATTGGGCTTTTTTGGAGGCCAGATTCTTGGAGGAAGTTGGGGATGTGAAACCAACTCCTTTGCTATATAAACCAGGCCTGTTTGAGGCCAATGAACAGTCAGATTTGCAGAGTTATGCTGTTGGAGAGCCAAGCCATAGTCCATTTGTTGCAGGGTAGCCCTTGAGGTGGAAACGCTGTCGGATCGTTTCTGGGAGCTTGGAGCATCAGATTTGCGTGTCGTTTCTTGCATTGGGTTCTTGAGATCTGTGACTAGAAGACCAGATCAGTCTTGTAGCCTTTGGGCATTGCTGAGATGTTATTTTGAGCACTTGAGCAGAAATAAAGAAGCCTCCCCCACAGGAAAAAGGCCCGGAGACGTAGGCAAACATTGTGCCGAACTCCGTTATCAACCTGCGTTCTTATGGTTTGCTGTTCTTTACTGTTTTCAGATCTGCATATGTGTATTTGACTGATATAATCTCCTTCTTTCCTCATTCTATCATTAAAATGCTCAATGGTTAATGAATTCATGCAAGTTTAAAACTCAACCATAATCATAAAAGATCCTGCCCCGGATCAAATACCCACACGACAAAGTATTTCAGCTAGAGCCCCTTCTAGAATCATAATTTGGGGATAATTCTATTATGCAATATCTTTTCATAGCTAACAATGTTACTCTATCATCCAAAGCATACAAGCTATGATTTTTGAAGAAGAACCTTAATATTGAGAGAATGAAAGCATGGAAAAAGGGTTACACATGTTTTTTGGGCCTTCAAAGTCTTAATTTAAGAGAGTATTGTAGTTTTCATCACAGGTGTAAAACCCTCATGTGTCACATGTTGCACCACTATAGGCTGCGTCATTCTCCAAGGTTTCTCCACTGCAGGCTGTGACACTGCTTAAAAGGGGATAAAATGATGGATTTCAAGAATACTCTAGAAGAGAATCTTCAATATGAGGTGTTCTCCGATCGGTTTGGATCACACATGTAATCATGATATTGGGGGATCCTAACCTCTCATCCTAACATCCTCACACTTGTCCTCTTCAATCTATAAAAGGTGGTTTCTCTCATGAGGAAAGGCTAATAGAAAATAATGAATAATTCTTAGCTTTTGTTCTAGTTTGTTATTAGAGGATTGTTTGTCATTATTTTTCTTTGAAGAATTCAATCTTAGCATAAGGAGTTAGTTTATGGTGATGGATTTCATAGATGCATTGTGGGTATTGGAGAAGCAAGCTTGTTGGAAGGAGCTTCACAACATCAAGGCATATTTGGCTGTAATCACATTTAATTTATCATTAATAAAATAATATAGTTTCTTTCCCACAAAAGGTTTTCTTTATTTGATTATATTTGTTTCATCTCTCCTTGATCAGTTGCATAGGTTACATCAAATTATACTTTTTTCTTTCACCTTTGTTGGCTTGTGTCTCTTGCAGGTTCTCATACATAAGTCTCATGTCAAAGAAGGTGGAAGATAAAACTGGAGAAGATGACCATCGATTTGAAGGTATGAACATATCACTAATTTGTAATTTGATTATGTTAACCTAAATAAAGTTAAATGTTTTGTATGTTTTGTTCTATTCTTGGTTTCCAAGTCTAGGGAGATTAGTCTGTGTCCATGCAGAATGATATTTTTGGTAACAATGTTGGTGATGTATCAACTGTAGATATTTTTTCTTGAGCATGAAGGCTTAGAATCTGATTGAGGCTATGTTGGGAAGATGGTGTGGTTTAGGTTATAAATTCACCAAGTTCATCATCCTTGATTTTTTATCTCATGGAAAGGTACCGGTCTACTATAAGCACATGTTGGAAAACTTCTATGCTGTCACTTTCTTCGCCTTCTACCGAAATGGGTGTTCTGGGCTTTATGCTCAACTTGGATAGGGGGGTAGAAAGTAATTTTCTTAGTTGATATTTCATGAGAAATTTCCATACTCCTTGATATATAGTGAATATATTCATTGTCGGCTGTCAACCATGGACATCCCAAAATCAAGGGATAACTGCTTGAGGAATAATTGGGTTGTACTATCATAAAATCAGAAGGATACTTCTAGGAATATATATATATGTGTGTGTGTGTGTGTGTGTATACACACACACACACACACACACACACACACACACACATATATATACTACAACATATTATAGGATATCCTCTAGTTTCATAATGGATCGATCTACATGTTATAACATCATAGGGTTTTTCTTAAGGCTTGTCAACCCAAGAGATTCAATGGTTTCACAAGTCATGAAATTAATGGTGAATCCCAAGTCAATTAGTATATTGGGAATAACCATATTTTTAATTTGAAAATTATCTATGGGATTACTGAGGTCCATATATTTGGCTATGGAAAATCCTTCGAGCATTAATTCTGCTAGTTTCCTTATTACATGTAAAATTTGGGGTCCATTTCATTTTCTACTCGGTTTCTCTAAGAATAATTCCCTAACAAATTTTGAGTAGATTGGATAGTATTTGGTTTCTTGGAAAACACATAATTAGAAACATACATTTTTAAGCTCCCGAAGAAAATTTAATTCTTGTTAGGTGGCAGGGTTACTTATGTTTAGTCTTTTTGGAAAAGGTGGATTTGTAGATCATTCTTGTTTTGGTCCATCTTTAAAGTAGAAACAAAGGGTTGTTAACCCAATGGTTTTTCATTTGGATCCTATTACTCACAATATTCTATAGTTACTGGCAAGGATTTCTTATTTAGGGCCTTCCCGAATCTTAATTTTATGTCTCGACATTATAGGGAATAGATAGAGTAAGTGGGGTAAGTTGAAAATTGAGTGGCGTATAACAATTGTGATGGTCTATTATTAGGGTTAGGGATAGGTTATGTAGGGAGTTGATATCGAGGAGGGAATACATTAGGCTGTTGGAGTTGTGGTGGAGGTAGGTTTTGCATGGATTGTTGTGGAAATGACTATTGATGCCCCTAAAGGGTGGCTTCCTCCACCCTATTACCAAGGATGGTTTTTGGATGATGAAGGCATACATTCTGGACTAGGTGTATACAATTTTTTAGGAGGATATTTATTTGAATATTTACTCCAATAAGAGTTATAATAATGATATCGATAAGGAGAAATACCTTGAGGTTGAAGCTGCTAGGACCATTTTTTGTGATGAGCAATAATTGGTTAGCCTCTTTGTTTCCCTCCCGATAAACTACTTTCATACCAAGTAAGAAGGGGAAAGTATTGGTGGCATGTTCTTTTAAAAAATTCCCAAAGTTTCAATTTTATCCAATGGATAGTCCTGCAGTGGATGTCTTCTTCTACACTTCAGGAAAAATATATCTAAGGTTTATTTTTTCTCCTACTACTTCTTCTTCAATTGCAATGTTTCTAGTTGAGAGATTAGCGATCTGAGAATAATATCAATTTTGAATTATTCCAACAAATTTTCTAGTTCATCTCGAGTGAATCTCCCATTATATGTCTTTTTGATCCTTTTAAACACACCCCTTGGTTGTTTCCTTGACCATGAAGTCCCTATAGAATACCATTGACATAATTCACAAATGACCTCATAAGACTCTTTGTATATATTTCCTATGTTAATCAAGTTAACAATGTCAATAAAATCATCCTTGTCTCTTCACAGTAGAAAGATCCATAAGGTTTCTCTATCTAGTTGTCCATCTCTTGGTCTATGTAGGTTATATTTGAAACATTCTACATAATACTCCAAGCTCTTATCCTCTTTCCATGTCATCCAAAATATTTACTCTTTCCTCTCTTTGTCCTTGTAGTAGACATGGTACTTTTTGAGGAAGGATTTCTTAATTTCTTCCCATGTACTAATGTTGTCCCCATTGATCCCCATAAACCATCGAAGTCCAACATTTTTCAATGCGGCAGGAAATAAATTTAGTTTATGAGCATCAGAAACATAGTCGTATCTCCTACAGAGGATGTAAAATTCAAAAAGGAATGTATATAGGTCCTCTATAGTTGATCCATTAAACTTTTGCAAGGAAGAGTATCAAATATTCTTGATTTGGGTCACTCCTTATGTTTTTCTAATTATGAAATTAAAGGTAATAGTCTCCTCTTTCACCTCATGGTTGACTCCATCTACCATCCTTAAAAATTACATGAAATTATCTTCTTGATGTTATGGAATGTTGGTGGAAGAAGTGGGACAAATTGGTTCTTGAATGATCAAGACTTTGAATTTTTATCTTGGATGTTTGTTTTCTATAGAATTTATGATTTTTTTAGGGAACAAGATATTTTCCTAGAATGAGTATGTAGCCTCTGTAGGATGAACTAGACTTCATGATTTTGTTTTGGAAGCTTCCATTTTTCTCTTGGCTAGAGAGCTTGTTGTTGGAGTTTGGTAATTGGACTGGCATGATACTTCTCCTTGGATTGCTTTCCTTACAATGTTAGTTTCTTGGGTTATTTTTACAGAACTTCTAAATCATCCTTTAAGATCCCTATTTCTGTTCATGAGTTAAAACATATTATATTACAAGCAATTTCAAAACAACATAAATAAAATACAAACCAATATCTAATAAACAATCCAAACCAATAAAAGAAACATGTGTAAAATAAAAATCCAAACCAATATGTAAGAAACAATGCAAACTAATATAAGAAACAAATTTGTACTTTTAACAATTCGCCGAAAACAACACCAAAACGATAGGATTTTTAATTACCTTCCTAATTTATCAACAATATAAGTAGAAATATTGTGCATTGATTGTCAACTGAAGTTCGTAATATACTTATAAATTGTCCTGTACTATGTGTACGAGAGAAAATTGTTCAAATGATGGTTTGAATGTGTTTTGTAGATGTACAAATGAGAATGATGATTACAAAGGAGTCTTAGAATAATTTTTAACAGGGTCACCAGAACTAAACGTTGAAATGATAAACTTGCAAGAAATCAACCTAGTTGCAAAAGAAAATAATGTAATTCAAATGGAAAGGAAACAATCTCACTTGCATACAAATTAACTGGTAATAAATGGAAATCATATGAAATGAAATTTCTTGCAAAAAGGAAATAATTTATCTATTGATGGAATGAAGTGAATTTAATTCTAATTGTAGGAAATGAAATAGACTAGTTGTTGTTCAAAAGGAAATGACGGTAGAAATAAATCACTCTTGCAAGAAAATAACTATAAGGTGACCTCACCAATCCGTGTTTATCAAAATCTCAAATTGTAATTAGATGAGCATTGGACTCAAGAAAAAACATGGCAGAATAAACTAGTTAAAATTCCTATCCTAAACTATGGAAACATTTAATGAAATCAATGACAATTATAACTGAGCATTCACCTACACTATTTCCTATAAAAACTTACTTAATTGTGTCACAAGAAATGGTCATATGTTAGATATGAAAACAAATTAATGAAATATTGGAATAAAACTCTCAATTGTTTGATGTTGCAATATAAATTGGTAATTGTAATTGCACACAAAACTGAAAGATAGAAATTAATCGTAAATAACTAAATCTTGCTAAAATAAAACAATACTTGGATAAGGACGGGTACCTACCTCCTTAGTTAAGGAAATGGGAAAAACAAAAAATGACTTCTCTAATTAGATATTCATTCACCAAGAAACAAAGGGGAAGAACGCAATAACTTTCTTTATTAAACAAGAACTAGCTTACACTATAGCAGCATTGCAACATAAAAAATTTCTATATGCCATTGTTGTGCCTTTTGAGTAGGGTAAGCTACTTATAAATTTTAAAAATATATATCCTTAGTGAAAGGATTCATGTACAACGATGAGATTCTATGATTATCATGATGTTCCAACTTATTTACTCGAGCATGCATTTGGTCCCAACAATTGTCTTAAAAGAAGATGTGGTTACAATTCATTACAAGGAATCCATGTCATCTATTGCAACTCGCGATAAAGATGACCAAAATTACCACATGTAATATGACTTGGTCGTTATAGCCACCAAACTTGTGATGATATCATAGCTGGACATTTTTATCTTTTTATGATGCCAATTCATCAAAGAAACATCATTGAAACTAATGTAGCAATGTTGAGCAATATTGATGCAACAACAATGGCGAGCTAGTGGTGTGTCAACAATGATGATCAAAAGTGTAACAACAATGGTGACTAGGAGTGTAACAACAGTGGTGGTCCACGATGTAACAACAATGGTGATCACACAGTGTAACAATGGTGACCCACAGTGTAACATATATGGTGATGATGCAATGTAACAACAATGATGACCCATTGTGTAACCAAAACTATGACCAAAATCCTACACATGCCAACCTAGAGTGGTGACCCGTGAACTCATGGGTGAGTATAAAAGATTAATTCTTGTCAATCACACTAGAAAAATTCACTGAAATGACATAAAATATAGGAAAAAACACCTGAAACAAAAAATATCATTATAATCAAAGATATCTTCAAAAATGGATGGAATGATAGGAAAAAATGATCAAAAAGGAAAACGTTGGGTATGGGAAAAATGGAATTTCAGGTGCCCATGACTATCAATTTTCCTCTTGGAAGTGTACCACTTAACATTAGTAATTACAATTATCCATATGTATAGAAGAGTGATATTGAATGTATGATCCAATAAATGTTATAGGATGGAATCATTTAACCTAGACACAGTTCTTTCTCTTCACCAATAGTGATGGTTATGAATAATGATGGTTCATGGTGTATGTTTCCATATTATATATAGCTCAACAAAATGACCTTTAAAGACAATTTTCATATTCCTCTCATTGATGAATTATTAGATGAATTTCATGGATAATATTTTTTTACTAAGTTGGATCTTCATTAGGGATATCATCAAATTAGAATGATGCATGAAGACATTACCAAATTAGCCTTTAGAACACATGAAGGTCATTATGAGTGTTTGTTTATTCCATTTGGACTTACCAATACACCTTCAACATTTCAAATCTTGATGAATTATATTTTCAAACCCTTATAAAATTTGTGTTAGTATTTTTTGATGACATACTAATCTAAAAAAAATAGTGGGAAGAGAATGTACAACATATTGACATAGTATTATGAATTTTGGAAAAAAAACAACATTATTTAAAGCCTTCAAAGTGTGCCTTTGGGGTTCAAGAATTTGAATATTTTTGTCATAATGTATCTCATGAAGGTGTAAAAGTGGACCGTAAAAAAATTAAAGCCATGAGGGAATGGCCAATTTGAAAAATATTGAAGAAACTTAGAATATTCTTAGGGTTAACATGATATTACCACAAGTGTTTCAAGAATTATGGTAAAATAGCAGCACCTCTAACAACATTATTAAAGAATGAACCATTTTACTAGACTCAAGAAGAAACAAAATCTTTTGAAAAACTTAAGGAGGCTATATGTACAACTCATGTCCTAACCACAACTAACTTCACAAAAATATTTACTGTGGAGTGTGATTCCTTGGGCCATTGAATTGGTGTAGTTTTAATGAAAAAATGAAGGCCCCTTACCTTTGAAAGTATAAAAATAAAGTAAAATATTAATGGAACCCATTTATGAAAAATAAATGTTGGCCATACTACATGTAGTTAAAAAATGTCACCCTTACCTAATCGAAAGGCACTTCAAAGTAAAAATAGATCATGATAGTTTGAGCAGTGATTATCTTATGAAGAGGAACATAAATAGATTGAAAATATGTTAATTTGTGACTTTGAAAATATCTACAAGAAAGGAAAACATAAAATTTTGGCAGATAAATATTCTACAATCTGATTGGGTGGAAGAAGCAAGGATATAATGAAAGCAATATCCATAGGTATCCAAGATTATTCAACAACTACAAGAGGACCCCAATTCATTAGATACATTTTATGGAAGAATTATTTTCTAAGGTATCAATATCACCTACATTTGTTTAAGAATTCCCAACTCAAACATAAATTACTTATGGAATTTCACAGTTCTTCTATAGGAGAAAATTCATGGTTCTTGAAACCTTACCACTAGATCAATAAGGATATTTTTTGAGAAGGTATTAAAACTGATGTTCAAAATTTGTGTTTGAATATGTGGTATTCCAACTGAACAAGGGAGAGAAAATCAAGGCACTAGGTCTCCTATAACCATTAGCTATACCAATTCAACATTGGGAAAAAGTTTCAATGGATTTTATTATAGGTTTACCCAAATATGAAGGAAAGACTATCATCTTAGTAGTCGATCGACTGAAAAAGTATGCCCATTTTTTTTCTTTCTTTCTCATCCTTTTAAATAAAGTACAATAGTTGTAGCATTCAATGAAATAGTATAAAATCTACATGGAGTCCCCAAGATTATTGTAAGTGATAGAGATCCAATTTTTACTAGAAAATTTTGGACTGGATTGTTTTCTTGTTTGGGTACTCAATTGGCTCAGAACTCATTTTACCATCCTCAATATGATGGGAAAACTAAGGTTCTGAAAAAATATCTAGAAGGATATATTCATTTCTTTGCATATAATAAAAATATACAATGGGTGAAGTGATTTCACTTGGCATAATGGTGCTACAACACATGCTTCCATACTTCATAAAAAATGTCCCCATTTTTGGAAATTTATGAATATCATCCTCCATCCATCACATCTCCCTTGAAAGGGACTAGAAAGGTTCAAGTAGTGGAGGAACACATAGGGAACCAAAATAGGTTCTCAAACTATTGAAGGATCTCTTGGCTTTGGTACAAAATAGGATGAAACAATAGGAAGATCAACATCGCAGTGAAAGGGAATTTGGAGTGGGGGACTAGGTAGTTTTGATGCTACAACCATATAAACCAATGTCCCTTAGGAAAGAAAATAAATAAAATGAATTAGAAACCAAATATTATGGACCCTATAAGGTGTTACAAAGGATTGGAAATATGGCGTACGAATTTGATTTTCCTCCATCTTCACGTGTACATCCAATATTCCATGTTTCTTGCTTAAAGAAGGTAATTCACAATAAAATACAAGTCCAAACTATTTTACCTTAGATTAATGAAGAGGGGAAAACCATACTATAAACAAAAACAATCCTTGAAACAAGGATAAGTGACTATGAAATCAAGTAATCACTGAGTACCTCACCAAATGGAAGAACTTACCATTGGAAGATGTGACATTTCAAGACGAGTTCTTCATGAAAAAACACTTGCAATTAGTAAAGTGTTGAGGAGAAAACTTGTTGGAATGGAATGGGAATTTTAATCACTAAAAACATCCATGTGTTAAGTGTAAAACCTCTTATTAATGCCTAAATATTCAATTATTATATTTATAGTGTTATATTTTTATGTAGGATAGAACCCTTCTTTCTCGCCTTTCATTATAATTTTACCCTTTGGCTCCTATATATATACCAAGAAGACCTAGTCTTAGGATCATCTTATCTCATCTTGTACATTCAATATATACTAAATGGACGTTTCCCCCTACAAGTGCACTATTATTCATTGAATTTTTATCATTCTCAAGGCATTGGTTCATAACATTTCAAAAAACAATCATGCTCTATTATAATGCTTCTTTCAATGCCAACCAACAAGTGGTTCTTTTCATCTTCTTGTCACCAGAATGAGACATTTTCCATTTTTCCTTCACCATTAGCATAAGACATTGCCAATATTTTTCTTTTTTACAAAGTTTGGAGGAGGGTACTTTCAGATCTACTTTAGGTTAATGAAGGATATACTCACATTATTTTCTCCATCTACTCTCACTAAAAAGTGTGACATAGCTTCATGGGTTCAAGCATATCAATTTACTTGATTAAAAATAAATCTCATTTACGTTTACTTAAAAATAGATTTAAAATATGTTGAGTTTTGTTTTACCCTAATATTATTTTCATAAAAGACGTGTGGATTATACACACATTTGTCATAATTTTCGAAGATTTGTTTTTATCATTTTATTCAAAAATCAAAGTTTTTCACAATAAGTGCTTATATCAATAGTTTGAGAATCAAGGACAATTTTAAGGATGGAAATTTATATTAAAATGTAGAAGCATGGGCTAATCTTACTAGTCCTTAATATGAAAAATGTAAAATGTTTGGCGATAGTTCTGTAAAAATGTTCAAATTTCTAAGGATTTAATATACATTATATCAAATATTGGTGATTTTTAAGGTAAAATAATGTTATTGTATGGAATTAGGGTGAATCAATTTTAGAAAAAATGAAAATTAGCGAATCAGTTTTTGGGAAAAACCATGGAAAATTATCCCTTTTGCGAAATTTAGCCCCTAAATTCATCTATGTTGAGAATATATAATTTTCACCCTTATAACACTAAAATTTCACGAGTTCTTGTCATTGAAATTTGATTATATGTTTTCTAAATAGATTTCAAAGAATCATTTATAACACAAATGATAGATTCCTAGGTCATATCTCATTCATATATCTTCAAGAATAACCCACATTAAACCCTATAAGGTTTGTATATCCTTCAATATTATTAATATTAAGGGGAACGAGTCTCACATAACTTAGGATTTAATCCCAACACCTAAAACCACACTACCCAAATCTTGTTAAAATCATAATCCATGATGTTTAACATACTAAATGATAGTATTTTTTGTATATTATAAGCTAGATTTGTATTTGGGAGCCCAATTATAACCTCAAAGTATACTAATCACATGAAATGTTTGGAGGAGTTGTCACCTCCATTTATAAATCCATAGGAGACATTAATATCTATGATACATTTAAGGAGGGTGGTTGGGACAATGCTAGAT
The DNA here is from genome assembly GCA_009831015.1 of Picea engelmannii. Taxonomy (NCBI): domain Eukaryota; kingdom Viridiplantae; phylum Streptophyta; class Pinopsida; order Pinales; family Pinaceae; genus Picea; species Picea engelmannii. Next base: position 772,062 of record ML781477.1, on the reverse strand, counting down.
AGTGACACCTTACCACTTGTTGTGCTATATATTTAGCTTCTTAAGAAGATGACTTCCCCAACAAATTCCCTTTCCTATTGGATGTCCCAGTCATAGGGTTTGAGCTAAAGGATTTTTCTTCATTATTTTATTCTCCTCCCAACTTGACAGTCCTACAATTTTTTTGAACTATCGAAGGGTTGACTTCCTTCCTTACCCCCTTTTGATCATAATCCTTTGATCATTTTTATTTACTAAGGACATCACCCACTTGTGAGAATTCTCTCTAAATATGGCCATGTTTAGGATAGAACAAACATTATAAAGGGAGACCTCATAATTTATTATTTACACTCTCTCATCCCATTCTACATAAAAAATAAGTTCCTTCTATGGACCCCCATTAATAGTAGATATCTTGACTAGGATCCACCACATCCCTTCATAAGCTACGATGTTAGGGTCCTAACCCACACATAGGTAGAACAATATATTCAGATGTAATAAAGGTCAACATTAATAAGGCCTTGCAATAAAATAGAATAAGTCAAATGTAAGAAGACCTAATAGAAACTTCTGCTTCTAGAAGGGTCTTCCTCTAGACGCTTCTTTTGATAGACATATTTAGTATAAATAGGAGTCAAGGGTATGAGACCCTAGATTGGATATTATTGTAATAGAGCTCTGCTCGACTGGAGGTTGCCCCCTCGAAGAGGCCCGTGAACATTGCTCTCAGAATCAAAGTGCTATTTTTTTTATTATTCTTATATCATTTCAATATTATTGTGGTCATTGTTCTCGTTATATTGTTGTTATTCTGCCATTTTTAGCATTTTATTTATGTTTTGCATACTTTTTATATCTGGTATATTACAAGTGATATCAAAGCACTTTCACCGGAAAAATTTGTGGGTTAAATTTTGTTTTCAGGGTAGAGATGTATTTTGGCGTCTTTAATCCATAGAGATATGTCATTATGCGCATAAACCTGTGGTTGAGGGATTCCTACACACAGGAAATATAAATGGTACTTAAGCGCAGATTTGTTGGTCACCCTTGTAAGCCTTGTTGGTACCCCTTTGAGTGGTAGCACATCAGACAACACCTTTGTACAGATCAACCTATATTACCTGAAGCCCTCTTTAGATAAACTGATCAGCCACCTGACTGCTATAGTTCCATCGAGAACATCACTCGGGAATATACTCTCTAGTACTTGGGTAGTCGGGTAGTATGGCTAAGGGCATGGTCTAGCCTCCTTAGTTAGTTCCCTGAGATATTTGTCTGAGTACTAATGATGGACCCCACACATATATCAGAGAGCTATAACACAGAGAAAATCGTTGTCTATAGAATTATTGAATACCTAACCCTTGGGGACAGAAACATAAAAAAATTAAAACAGACAAGATCTATTGTCGCACAACTGTGTTCGGGTTTCCAAATCATTACACATTTCTTCGTGGTTACGAATTCAAGAATTTCATCACTGCGGTATTCTACAGACCATAGTATAACTCTACAGGTGTAAAATATATATATATATATTCTGGAAATTTTTGCACCATTATTTGAGACCTATTCCATTAGGGTCAAATATTTTGATGACAAGGGAACCAAAATGGGGTGGGTGGGGTCAAATATTTTGATGAAAAATAATATGTATGAATGTGATAGGTCTGGAAATCAGTTACATCAATCATGGGAAGGTCATCATTCTGGTTGATAGTGGAAGCACCCACAATTTTATTCATCACCGCATTGCCCAAGAAACTCATTTCTACATCCATGCAGCCAATAATTTCCAAATCATGATTGCCAATGGTGGCTTCATGAAATGTGGAGGGCATTGTGAAAATGTGCATCTCCAAATTGGTGACTACCACCTGAAATCTCATATGTTTTCTATCGACATGGGCGGTTGTGACATTGTGTTGGCTGCAGACTGGCTAAGGACTTTGGGTCCCATTCTCATGGATTTTAAGGAATTAACCATGTAATTCAACTAGGAGGGCCAACAATATAAGTTCCAAGGCATCACCATTGATTCACCTAAGATCATTAGTTCCCATCACATGGAAAAGCTGCTCAGAAAAGGTCATTCTAGTGTTATTTCCCAACTCCATGCCATACAAGCAGTAGAGACACCCTCGGTGCCGCAAGACCTCCAATCCATCCTTTCTAAACATCAAGTGGTATTTTCCACTCCGCAGGGAGTGCCTCCTTCCCGTGGTGTTCATGATCATTCCATTCCCCTTGTACCAGGAAGCCTTCCTCCCAATATCTGCCTGTATCGTCACCCGTTTTCCCAAAAAAATGAAATTGAGAAAATGGTCCAGGAACTCCTTAACGTAGGCATTATCCACCCTAGTGCGAGCCCCTACTCTTCTATTTTGGTCATGGTCGTGAAGAAAGAAGGTTCCTGGCGAATGTGTCCTGACTTTCATGCCCTCAACAAACTTACCATTAACGGCAAATTTCCCTTTCCTGTCATTGATGACCTCTTGTATGAATTGAGTGGTGCCCAGTTCTTTACTAAACTTAATCTTCATTCTAGCTACCACTAGATACGTATGAAAGAGGCGGACATTCCCAAGACTGCCTTTAGAACTCATGATGGCCACTATGATTTTTTGGTCATGCCCTTTAGCTTGTGTAATGCCCCCTCCACCTTCCAAAGCCTCATGAATCATGTATTCCATCCTTTTCTCCATCATTTTGTCTTAGTTTTCTTTGATGATATCCTCATATATATATAAACCTGAACATACCATCTTGCTCATGTGGATAAAGTTCTCCATCTACTTTCTTAGCACCAACTTTTCCCGAAACAGTCTAAATGTGCTTTTGGCGCCCCATAAGTCGAGTACTTGGGTCATCTGGTTGGAAAGGATGATGTCGGGGTGGATCCTAAAAAGATTGAAGCTATGAAAGATTGGCCTCTCCCAAAGACTCTCAAAAGATTTCATGGATTTCTGGGCTTAACAGGTTATTATCGCAAGTTTGTTAAGAATTATGGAAATATTGCAGCACCTCTCACTGCACTCCTAAACAATAACTCTTTCACTTGGACTCCAACAACTGCTCAAGCTTTTCAAACCTTGAATATGGCCATGTGCACCACTCCACTCCTGTCCCTTCTTGATTTCACAAAGACCTTTGTCTTGGAATGTGATGCTTCAGGTAAAGGAATCGGTGTTGTCCTTATGTAAGAGGATCAACATTTGGCCTTTACCAACAAACAATTGTCTGAAATAAATATGGGAAAATCAGTCTATGAAAAGGAAATGTTGGCTATTTTGCATGTCATTGATATGTGGTGCCCTTATATATTGGGGAAATGCTTCCAAATTAATATAGACCATCAAATCCTCAAGTATTTTCTGGAACAATGCATTTCCTCCCTGGAGAAACAAAAATGTGTGACTAAGCTCTTTGGATATGATTATGATATAATTTACAAGAAGGGAAAAGACAATGTGGTTGCGGATGCACTTTCCCGAAAATATGAAGATGATGGATCCCTTTTTCTCTTTCCTTCATTGTATTAGATTGGCTCCAAGTCGTTCGCTAGGAATGGCTACATGATCCCAAAATTTTGCATCTGATCCAACAATTGCATTCTAATGCTCCAACCTCCCCAGGGTACTCTTGGCTCCATGATGAGCTTCGATGCAAAGGTTGTTTGTATTTAATTAAACAATCAAAAATTAAATCCATGGTACTTTCGAAGCTTCATGTTACACCCGTTGTTGGGCACTCTGGGTTTACCAAAACCTATGAAAGGGTCAAACGTTTTTTTTTCTAGGATGGTATGAAACAAGACATTCATAATTGTGTCACTGAATGTGATGTGCATCAACACAACAAGGGAGAAAAAGTCAAATATCCGAGCACACTACAATCGCTTCCGATTACACCTACTATTTGGAGGGATATCTTTATGGATTTTATTACAGGCTTACCCAAATCGGGAAATAAATCAGTCATCATGGTGATTGTTGATCACCTTTCCAAGTATGCTCATTTATGTTCTCTTCAACACCCATTTACAACATCCACAGTGGCTCAACTTTTCATGGATAAGGTCTTCAAGCTTCATGGCATGCCACATTCTATTGTTTTTTATAGTGACCCAACTTTCACCAACAATTTTTGGCAAGAACTATTAAAGCTACAAGGCACCCAATTGCATCTCAGCACAACTTATCATCCCAAGATTTATGGTCAAACAGAAGTTGTAAACAAGTATTTGGAAACATATTTGAGGTATTTTGCCTTGGAAAAGAAAAAGCAGTGGGCTCAATGGTTACCCCTAGCTAAATTGTGGTACAACACTTCATACCATACATCTACACGCATGAATCCTTTTGAAGCAGTATATGGACAAAATCCCCCTTCAATTCTCTCATACTTATCTTCTGTCTCAAAGGTCCAGGCGGTTGAACAAACGCTTACCATTCAAGAGGCTATTCTCTGCACCCTGAAAGAGAATTTGTTCATGGCACAGAATCTCATGAAGAAACAAGAAGATCAAGGTTGCTCTAAATGTCAATTTGTAGAATAGGATCATTTGTTTCTTCGACTGTAACCTTACAAGAAAAATTCCCTCAAGGCCAAGCATTTTCAAAAGATAGCACCCAAATTTTATGGTCCTTATAATGTTCTCAAGCATGTGGGACAGGTGTCCTATCAGTTAGCTTTTCCCAGTCATTCTAAGCTACATCCTATTTTCCATGTTTCATTCTTAAAGAAGGTGATTGGAACTAAGGGCCAAATTCAAACCAACCTTCCCGATTTAGACGAAGAAGGATCCATTTAGCTACAACCACAAGTAGTTTTGTACCAGCATGAGCGTCGCATGCATCAGAAAACCATCAAGGAAGTGTTAGTCCATTGGAAAGATTCAACTCCAATAGATGCCACTTGGGAACCAAATACCATTCTGCAGCAATTTCCACATATCATGCCTTGAGGACAAGGTTGTTTTTAAGGGGGAGGATCTGTTAGGGTCCTAACCCGCACATAGGTAGAACATAATATTTTGATATAATAAAGGTCAACATTAATAAGGACTTGCAATAAAATATAATAATTCGAATGTAAGAAGACCTAATAGAAGCTTCCACTGCTAGAAGGATCTTCCTCTAGATGCTTCTTTTGATAGACATGTTTAGTATAAATAGGAGTCGAGGGTATGATAATCCTAGCTTGGATATTATTTTAATAGAGCTCTTCTCGACTGGAGGATTCCCCCTCGAAGAGCCCCGTGAACATTGATCTTAGAATCAAAGTGTTATTTATGTTGTTATTCTTATATCATTTCAGTGTTATTGTGGTGATTGTTCTGGTTATATTGTTGTTATTATGCCATTTCTAGCATTTTATTTATGTTCTACATACTTTTTATATCTGGTATATTACATACGATTTATAGAGAAAGATAGTAAGAAACCTCCAACATCTCGCAAATGTTCCTCAAAACAGAGGTAGAGACAAAATTGGTTGGCATCCTCATAAAGTGAACCCTTATGGATATCTCATCCTAGAGACCATATATATAGTTTAACAAGTTGTTCCATTCTTTTAAAACCAACCTATATTTGTGAAAAAAGAATGGACCTTATCTCATGTCTAAATTTCAATCAACTTCACTTTCAAAGAAGATACCTCATCAAAATCTCATTGTAAAGGTAAAATACAAACCTTACCTATATCTATTGTTTACCATACCTTTCCAATCCATGTGACCAACTAAGAAATATGGAGTTTTGGCCCAAAATATACCCCACCAACATTCTCGGATTGAATTCCTTGGCTCCTTCTACAATCCATTTTGATGAAATATATAGCTTAATCACTCATAGTGAGATAGTGATCAAGCTATCTCTTTTAACAAAATGGATTGTATAGGGATCCAAGGAATTCATTTTGAGAGTGTTGATGGGGTACTTTGTAGGCCAAAACCCCATATTTCTTAGTTGGTTGCATGGATTGGCAAGGTATCACTAGTACAAAATGAGAGATAAGTGACCAAAAAAATGACCAAAATCTGCATATAAATGACCACTTTTGATTTGGCGATCATTAGTGGCTAATTTATATTCTCTTATCACATGAGAAAAAATGTGGTCATATTTAGTTTGGTCATTTATAACTTGTCTTGTGGTCATTAATTTGGTCATATTTTTGGTCATTAATTGTCACAATTAATCACCAAATATATCACCAAATTAATGACCAAATTAATGACCACAAGACAAGCTATAAATAGCCAAACTAAATATCACCACATTTTTGGTCACATGATAAGAGATTGGAAATTAGGCACTAACACTACCATTTGGTCATTTATATGTGAATTTTGATCATTTTTTTGGTAAATTGTGGTCACAGAAGATAAACCAGTTGAAATATAAAAAATCATCTCAAGCACTTATCTATTATGAAAATGACATTCATAATATCTTCCCATCATCATAAATGGAAATGTCTATATTTCTTACATTTTGAAATCATTTTAGCATACTAGTTTCAATGGAGAATCACACTTTACTTCCCATCATATATGAGGCTTGCACAATAAGTTATTCTCAACATTGTCAACAATTAAGTCTGTTCACCCTTTATTAACCTAAATATAAAAAAAACAAATATTAGTCTTCCTAGTATGTAACAATATTCTATATTGCTCCAATTGAATGGATATTGACTTGCTATACAAGAATCTATTTACACTCACACAATTTTTTCACTCTAAAATAATCATTCAATAAGGTAAATAAATAGCAATCAAATCCAAAGGAAGAGAATAGAAATAATGACATGTAAACACACACTCTTGAAATCACATATCAGTCCTTGTAGGTTGTAATGTCCCCCACCTCTTAGAGAGGTGATGAGGAGACTCAGTGGCCTGGGCACCCCTACTAGGTCATAGTCTCACACTGAAGGGGAGAAAGTCAAGAAGTTAAAAGTTATATTTTTAAGTTGACTTAAGAAAGGAAAAGGATAGAGTAAAAGATAACTCAACAGAAGAATAGAAGATTAACCCTGGGAGTTAACCTAACTCAACAAAGAATTAGAAGGAAAAGTATAAGTAAGAGGCTGGGGTGCACCTATTACTCATTCTGGTTTTGGATTAGCATTTTCTATTGCTCTTGAGCATTTAGTTTGGGGGTTTTACTGTACAAACCCTTGTGAGCAACTCAGTGGTGAAATATCCACTCACCTAGTTCCGCATCTTGGTCTCGGGGATGAAAGACTCCTCCACACCATTCTAGTCTCAACCCATCTCCATCTAGCACTTCAGAAGGTAGCAATTCATACTGTTCTTGTGTTTCCAGCAAGGGTGCACAATCATCTCGAGGGATGTTCGATCCAACTTATCTTGAGGGCCTGGGGCCATTACGACAGTTGGGTTTTGTTTGTAGGGGCAAGACCATCATTTTGAGGGATTTTCTGGAGGGTTATCATCATTCTACATTTGTCTGCAGATTGGGACATCTTGGAGCCATAGGGGACGTCCTGTAAATCAGTAAAACTCATATCTAGGGAGATCTTCTTGAGATCTGAGTCCGAAACTTCTCCCGCGGGATTATCATAGCCCAATCTATATTCTTGGAGATTTTCAGAGCATTTGGAGGCCTCCTTCATCAGGGTCGAACCAGCTAGGGTTTTAGTCATCCAGTGGGGCACCCCATTCAGTGGGAAATTCATATCTACGGGGTTTGAGAGTGGATTTGGGAATTTGGACATCTGGGTTGTCCTTACAGTTGCCCGATCTATTATTTGGCATATTTCTCGGGATGATTGGAAACTTTTGGTAGCAGGGCAGAATTATTGAGGGCTTCAACATTCTAGTAGGACGTGGCACTTTCTAGCTTGGAGGTTGAGCATTAGTACGACTCAGATCTGCTTGATTCAATCTTCATTGTATATCCAGCCTTTGGAGGCTTATTTTGTATTGTCGGGAGCATTTTGTAGCAGCTCATATCTATTGCTTGTACGACCATCTGAGGTTTATGCCAGATCGGCCATCTATTGTATTGATCTTACATTGCTCATAATAAAAAGGTCATATCTTTGCTTGTGCTTCTACTTCTTGAATATATTGTGATCTCCATGTGTTGATGAATCTTGTATGCACTTAATAACTCAATATATTAGTAGTAGCTAGTGATTCCAAGAAATAATTTGGCTTGGGATCATTACATAGGCATGGAAGAAACAACATTTCTAATGGCACCGCAAGAAACATTAAATAAAATGGGCTAGTGAATAGATGCATTAAAACATTCCCTTATATCACTCCTTGTAGGCATGACAGAAACACCATTTCTAATCACACCACAAGAAACATTAAACGAAATGAACCAGTGAATAGATGAACTAAAACATGTCCTTATATCTTAGGTCACATGCCCTTAAATAAAAAATGTATGAACACTATGTAAAGTAAGTTTAAATGGTATGAAGACTATGTAAATTAGTTTTAAATGGTCTGAATACTATGTAAAGTAAACAAAAAGTTTGCAACTGATTCATATAACATGATCATCTAGATCGATGATTTTCTCAAATACTTCTTTGGCCACTAAATGAAATTCTTTTGTGTCTCCTTCAAACATTCACATCCACAAATTGTATCTTAATAGGAAATGGAGATGTTACTTGTGACACTAATGACAAGTATATTGGCATCTTCAGGATAAAGTGGCACTCCATGGATCATAGCAAGTGACTGAATTCGTCTAGTTTTGGCAATAACATTGTAATATGGATCTAGTATGTTAACTTTATCACCTACATGAAATACTTCACGCTCTACTGGAGTTAATGGAAACTGTCAAAAAAAAAAGTATACATAAATATAAGAAAAAAAAATACAATTAAATTTCAAAAACATGCATAATTATTGATATAACAAAAGTAAATTCACTCACTGAGTCGATATTTGAAATGCGTTCAACATGAGTTGTACACACTGATCGAGAATGATGAAGTGCATAAATGTTGAGAGATCCTTTAATTTTATCCTGCATGTAATTACATCATGCACAAATCAAATATAACATTATACATACACAACAATATAGTAGAAAAATAGTAAATATAACATGAAAACACTAAAAATCATACCTAAACCAATTAAATCATATTATGAAATCAAGTGAAGAAATGTTTGCAGGGAAATGATTACCTTACCTCATCTAAATCACTATGACATCCCTTATTGTTCCATGAAGCAAGGATAACTTCAATGGAGGTGGCTACGGTTGGCATTGTTTTTGTCAACCCATTTATTCATTCCATTACATGTTTATAATTCTCACTATCATTTTCAACAGACGTAGATGTTGTTAGAATTTTCTCAACTTCATTAGATGGAAATTGTTTTTCTATCAGATTTTTTGATATATTCTTATGTTTAGAATTGTCTATATCTTCCATTATATGTTCAATCATTTCACTCACATGAATTTCTAATATATTATCTCTTTGAACCTACAAATAATTATCAACACATAATTAGTTGGATATATATACAAATAAAAATACAATATAACACAATGTACTTACAAATATACTTTCAAAAATTACATACATAATGTATTCAACAAAAAATCCATACACTTATAAACATGTTTTGATCGACTCACCACCCACCATGACCCAAAATAAATCGACCCCTCACATTATCTATTTATAACTTCCCTTTTGTACTCTTTTGCACATACTCTTCAACATGCATACTTTCCATCAAATCCTCCCACAATTTGGGAGTCAAGTTGTTGTCCCTTTCTTGTCCATCCAAGATTGATTTTTTGCATTTATGCCTAAAATTATTCATCAATTTTCTCATTCCGTTCTTGTAATATTTGGTGGAAATCCTTCCATTAAAAGTATCAAAGGAATTTTCCATTTGTTGAATCACCAAATCCACATTTCTTTCATTTTGATCTTCAAAATTGGCTTTGGTGACATCCAAATGAGACCTTACTCTCGTTCCCAGCTTTGAGGCCCACCTTGCAACATTTGGTTGAACGGGTTCACCATATTTTATCTCAACCAAATAAGCCTTCTTACCTTATGATTTTCTTCCTTTGGCTTCTCTTTTTGTGGACCTATTGGCCCTTGACCAAGTTTTGAAGAGTACTTGGTCATACTTGACCACTTTTCAAACTGAGGTAGCTTACCAAGGAAGGAGCACAGCGCGAAGTAGAAAATAAGGAAGCAAGACCTATTTTGGGGTGTATTTTAGGGTTTTTGGGTTGATGTAACGGGAAAGGGATGTCGGCCTGTGGGTTTACCCACGTTTAGGCCCATTTTGTAATCTATAAATAGGCAATATAGATAGTAAGATAGGGAGAGATAGTAATATAGTACATCTGTGTGATGTATGAATGGAAGATTAGTTCTAGTATTTGGATCTGTGTGATCAGATGTATCTTAGAGTGCTCTGTGCATGAGATAGGAGAGATAAGTGCAAGTTGTTATAGTCTTTTGCTAAAGAGAAAGGAAGAAGGATCTAGCGAGTTGCATAGATCTTCTGTCCTATGCAAAGTAAGGGTCATTAAAGCTTTGTGCTATGCAAAGTAAGGATAATATAAAGAAGACTTTGTGGATGTAGCTCCAGGGTGGGGGTGAACCATGGTAAATATGTGTATGGTGTTTTTTGCTTTTCTCTTATGTATTTATCTCATTCTTGGCTAAGTGCTTGATGTGGTTAAGTAGATATAGTATGTTTTGTGCTGTTGAAGAATGAATGAACATTATATCTGATATATGAGATGCTCAGTGCTTGATCTATTGAATCTAACCTATATTTCTCTGGATAAGTACTTAGTATAAGTATTCACTGCAATTCTATGTTCCTTCTGCGAAGTTGATTAATGAACGTATATTAAGGAATAATTGATACCAAGTGTGTTGTAGGAAAGATAATCACAGATTTCTGTCCCAGTTAAGGTTGCAAACACCTGAGTCTTGCATCCACCCTTGCCTCTACCTCGAATGAGACTTCATATTCTTCACAGGTGTTGCCGAAAGGGTCAATAGTTAGGGATTTGTTGGTCCTCTCTTAAGCGTTTAACCTTGGGTCCGCCCCTGTGCCAACAAATGGTTTCATTGTCGAGACCTGGAACTGTGATTGTTGGGAACTGAAGAAGAAGAATCTTTGTGTGAAATAAGCTATGTGTGTAGATCTGTTTCCCTAGTGCCCAGTGCTCTGTTTGACCTGTGAAGATTTGTGCCAAGAAAAGAGGTCAGATATGAAGAAACAAAGGTCAGATATGAAGGAAAGAAGTCAGATCTGTGAAGAAAGAGGTCAGATCTACAAGAAAAAGGTAAGATATGTAATATCTATGCCTCGATAAAGGTAAGAATAGTTAAAAGTCTTAGATCTGGAAGCTTTGTGCTCTGTAGAAGTAAGATAAGTGTTTTTTTTTTTTTTTTCTAAAGCATGGATCTAGGTATGTTTGATAGATTCTCTCCTAGCTTCAAAACTAGGGCATTAATAGATGAAAGAAATTTTGATATGAATAGATCTGTTAAATATAGTGATAGATATGTTATACCTATGAATCAAAATAATGTCTGGACTAACAAGTGGATGCAGGATCCTAGAAAACATTTTTTGCAGGCTAGCCAGCATGATCCTAGTGCACAATCCAGCAGGAGTTGGGGAACATCTAAACAGATGAGAGGATTAACCCTCTGTTATATTTGTAGACAACCGGGACATGTTGCTAGAGAATGCCCTGGGAGAAGACTTAGTTGCCTCTGTTGTAAGGCTATGAACCATGAAGTATTGGATTTCCCTAGAATGATTGCTAGGCTTGAGAAGCTGAATATGAAATAATCCAACCCTGAGGGAGATCAAGAGACCAAGATTATAGCAGAAACCCAGAAAGAATCAGAAACGATATTTCTACAGATGAAAGATACCTTGAATGACCACTGACATGTTAGGCTATCAGAGATCTTCAAAGAAAAGGAGCAAATGGAAGAAAGAATAGGGGACTTTGATATTGATTGTACTCTTGATGAAGAAGCACAAGTGAAAATTATGCCAGAAAGAACTTGGGAGGCTATAGGAAAGCCTGTGGTGATTCCTTCCTTAGGAGGAACAAGTTTCTTCAGAGGAAAGCTAGTAACCCTATGTGGAAGGCTCACCCAAATACCCATGACTATTAATGGAACTTCGACAGAGGAAGACTTTGAGATCATTAAATTTGTTGAAGACATCTCCCCATTTACCATGCTCATAGGAAAACCCTAGATTGATAGAGAACATACCAGACGAAGAGAAGAAGAAAAAGATTTGAAACAGTAGAAGAAAGAGTTAAAAGACTTTATGACTAGAAGGATCGCCAACTTGATTGAAGAACAAAAGAGAAGATCGCAGATATTTAATATTAGTACCTCCGGTGTCGAAGCTAAGATAACAATTAAGGATCTGCAGAAGATCGAGTTACCTATTTTTGATATAGAAAAGATATTATCAAGGAACAATAAGAAATATTTTCCACAACATGAAGTAACTAAGACCACAAAAGATACACATCAAAATGGTAAAAGAATTACTGAGATGAAACTCACTGGGAAGAAGGCTAGGAATTTAAGAAAGAAGAGGGATAATACTATAAGGTTATAAGAGGTTCTAGAGGACACTTGACAGCAAGAATAATTACAGAATTGGAGCTTCGCCGAGATATCAGAACAACGACAGACAATACTTCGCCATGATGAAGCAATATAGTCATTGGAACCGATATACCCATTCGACCTCCGCTCCGAATGGATCGAAAAGAAGTTATGGGTGACCATTAGACTGTTGGATAGCACCAGAATGGATAAGAATGGAGTTAATGAAGGCCACAGGTTTGTTGCAAGCAGATTGTTGCTACGGTTTCCTACTTAACCTGTCGTGTCGTGCACCAAGAATACTTTTTGCCAACTAAGAATCTGAAGCGCAAACCCTAAGATTTACTTACCCTGAGATCATTGCCTTACTATTCACTGTCATCTATGAATTTCTGTTGCACCCAAGCCCGCTGACCCAAATTTGTATGTCGAACGAGCTCAAAGCTACTGAGAAAATTGTTGAAGAAGTTATAACTGATTTAATGATTGAGAGACATGTCAGAATGCAGAATGTCTAGAGGTGTATAGGCATCATTCTCGGGTGCAATGCCAGCTTCCCCTTCCACTACCGGAGGAGGACCATCCTGACTGCCTTCAGAAAGAAAATCTAAGCTCGAAAATGACTTCGCCACTGTGAATATGATCCTAAGCATCTTACCTAAATATATCCCACCACTAGATGGACCCGTAAACTGAGACTCTGTACCTAGAGACTTCAACTATGCTGTATTGACTGCGTACCTCTTAAAAGGGGTGCGTGCAGTTCATGCTGACTAGGAGAATCTCAACACCTTGAAATTCAGTGATTATAACCTTGGAGATCGTAAGGTATACATTATTCTATCCCCACACAAGTATTTAACTAGTACAAAAGGAAATAACCCCAAGATTGCACCGCAACAATGGACCCATAACCTTGCACAATCAACGCTCCTCAAAGTAATGAAGATTCCACATTTCGGGAGGCATCACAAAGTAAATTTCTGTGTCTGACTCTTTTTGTCCTACTACCATGGAGGATACCTATGGTTGGACTGACGCATCACTGTGGATTCGATTTTGATCAATCAGATCACTAGGCTAAGCATGTAGGGCCCTGACCCGTAGGAATTTTACCTTGGAAAGACCGCAGATCGTGCTCTTTCTCAATGAATAAAAGACACATATGGTGATATGGAGAAAGGAATGCAAGGTTACAAGGTAGCCTCCATTGAGAATGCAACATTACGATTTGGTTTCCAGCTGATCGTAGGCAAGTTAGTCCGAAAAAATAGACCTACACATGTGACCATATTTGTAGTTGACCTCACAGGGAAGTGTGAGAAGGGACTACAAATGAACTGGGTGAAATGCCTCATAAATTAGTTAGAGCTTGACTATAGACAAGTGCAGGACCAAGGTTATGATTTCCACTTTAGCTGGTTTCTCATACTCATCGCCTTCATCGCATGGGAACTACCGAAGGGAGCCATGTTTCCGGAGATCGAACCCTTCGAACCTTTGGCTTTGAAGTTCTGTACACTGTGGTACTCTAGAGACATGAACAAATAGTGGAATTCCAATGTCGTATTCCATGCATACTACACTTAATTGAGGGATTCCATTTAGTCTACACCCCACATTACACCCAACACTCTTCATAGGATTCGACCTTTGATGAAATTAAACGCAGATCATCACTTCACCTACATCACGGTGTGTGCAGAAGAGCACAAAAAATAACTCCAGTCATATTACAAGCTGACAAAAGATGACCTGGAGGAGATTACCAAGGAATATTCAGTAGACCTCCTTGTTGCAGCAGATCCCACAGAGATGTCCGACGTACATATCCCTGAAGTTATGGTGGATACACTAAGACCGCGCAAGCCTAAGAAGGATGTGGAAGTTCAAGATATCCACATCACATCCACGAAGACTGCTTCACTATCACCTGTGAAGGGAGGTGATGAGGAAGAACTAGGGGGAATAGAAGTTGAACAGAGCAAAGGCAAGGTTACCCCTCCTAGGGACGAGGCAGATCCCTCAAAAAAAAGGAAAACTACACCACCGAGGCCCTCATCTAGAAAGAAAACTAAGGCCACCCGGACCACACTTAAGACTATGCTTACCCCAGATGACTTTGACTTCCTAATTTTCGAAACAAATGATGTTTCATTAGATCTTGCGAAAAAGCAATAAGAAAAGAAGGAGGAGCTATTCCACCGGATCACGGGTGAATTTAAAGAAGTGCAGCAAGAACTTCAATCCAACCAAGCAGTTCCTACGGTGCCAATAGCAATGGAAATATCAGGAACAGGTGATGAGCCCACACAGTTATTCCATATCATCGATAAAGTTGAAGCTTGCCTTCGATGAGCTCAAGAAGACATAGTGAAATCCACCCAAGATTTGGTGCAAGCAAAAAGCGCACATGAAGAGCAACGGAGAAAGGTCACATAGGAGTAACTTGAATTACAAGAAAAATGGGAGGAGGAAAAATCCCAGTTACAATAGAGAAAGGACCAATTGCTAGCAGAGAAACTTGAAACACAAGAAAGAGTTCATCAGGCACTGCGCTCCGTGACAATCATATAAGTGAAGATGGAATATCGTCTTCCACAACAGGTGACCCAAATAGAAGAAGTAATCCAACAACTTCAACAATGCATCACGGACCTAGAACTCCACACCGTGCTTGAGACACCCCAAGATATAAGAGATCTAAGAGAGGCCACTGCTCTAAGAGAAGTCACCTGATTAAAAACTTTGGCTTCGGAATGTAGGCAGCTAAGCACCAAAAGCACCCTCACCTATGAAACCCTTGCAGAGAATCCATAATTGCAGACATTGGAGGCACAACTCCAAGAAACAAAGCAACATGCAGATGTTCTACAAGCGCAGCTGAAGTCCGTGACCCTAGTCGAAAGAATGAAGATGTTCGCAGAGAAATACACAACCCAACAACAAGTACACACGCTGCAAATTAAAGTAATCTGTGTTTCTCAATGACTGCAACCAATCCAAGAGAAGGCATGTCAACTGTTTGTCGAACTTGAAATCTAGGAAGATGAACTGGAACAGGGTGTCATCACCATAGAACAATGCCTGGAAGGACCGCTCAATGACACAATAATCCAAGAATTTACTGAACAAGAGGTTTTCGCACTACAACAGGTTGAAGTCGTTTGAGGCGTTCGAAGCGGAATTGGTCAGACCTGAGTGACTCAGGATGAGTCATAGGTGAGTGTTGGGGGCCTATTGGCCCTTAACCAAGTTTTGAAGGGTACTTGGTCATACTTGACCACTTTTGGGACTGCGACAACTTGCCAAGGAAGGAGCACAATGCGAAGCAGAAAATAAGGAAGCAAGACCTATTTTGGGGCCTATTTTAGGGTTTTGGGGTTGATGTAATGGGAAAGGGATGTCGGCCCATGGGTTTTCCCACGTTTAGGCCCATTTTGTAATCTATAAATAGGCGATATAGATAGTAAGATAGGGAGAGATAGTAATATAGTACATCTGTGTGATGTATGAATGGAAGCTTAGTGCTAGTATTTGGATCTATGTGATCAGATGTATCTTAGAGTGCTCTGTGCATGAGATAGGAGAGCTATGTGAAGGTTGTTATAGTCTTTTTTTGAAGAGCAAGGAAGAAGGATCTAGCGAGCTGCGCAGATCTTCTGTCCTGTGAAAAGTAAGGGTCATTAAAGCTCTACGTTGTAACTGCTTGACCAAGATAATATAGAGAAGACTTTGTGTACATAGCCCCAGGGTGGGGATGAACCATGGTAACTATGTGTATGGTGTTTTGTGCTTCGCTCTTATGTATTTATCTCTTTCTTGGCTAAGTGCTTGATGTGGTTAAGTAGATCTAGTATGCTTTGTGTTGTTGAAGAATGAATGGACATTAGATCTAATATATGAGATGCTTGGTGTTTGATCTATTGAATCTAACCTATATTTATGTGGATAAGTACTTAGTATAAGTATTCACTACAATTCTATGTGCCTTCTGTGAAGTTGATTAATGAATGTATATTAAGGAATAATTGATGCTAACTGCGTTGTAGGAAAGATAGTCACAGATTTGTGTCCCAACAAAGGTTGCAGACACTTGAGTCTTGCATCCACCCCTGCCTCTACCTCGGGTGAGACTTCATCTGCTTCGTAGGTGTTTCCAAAAGGGACAGTAGTTAGGGATTTTTTGGTGCACTCTTGAGTGTTGAACCCTGGGTATGCCCCTATGCCAACATGACCTATACATGAATTGACTGATTCTATGTCTTTTTATGAAATATGATATACGTTTAGTTGAATCAAGTCTGTGTGATGTCGAATGAGAAATCATGTTTGTGGACACAACAAGTGTTATTTATTTGGAATTTTAAGGCCTAATTAGTTCCTTGTTGACCACATTAGGTGTGGCACTATCTATCTCACTAGTTTTCTCATATGTGCCTTCAAATATTTGTTTTTTATTTAAAATAAAAGTCTCTCAAACCTAATTCTGATCCAAAATATTCCAAGCCTTCAACAATATCATCTTGGATATGATAATAATCATGTGATATATTATGGATCTTATTATTAGTATTGCCAACATCTTCTCCATGTATTAATCCACCAAGGTGTCGACTTCTGCGAGCTAGCGACAATGTGCCTTTGCTTTCCTTTTGTTTTTCTCATTTTGTGTAGAATCAACCTTTTCCTTATAAAATAAAAAACTTATTAAACTATAATCGAAAGAATAGATGACCTACCATCAAATAGATTATATAAAATTATCATAAAATATGCATAGAAGTGAAAAACTACGAGGAATAACTACTTACTGATTTGTCAAACCATGAGCTAGCAACGATATTCCTTTGCTTTCCTTTTGGTTATTCTCTCTTTCTCTAGAAGCCAAAGTTTCCCTATAAAACGAAAAACTTATCAAATAAGAATTGAAAGAACATATAGGCTACGTCATGAAATAGATTATAAACAACTTTCTTGAAATATGCATAGAATTGAAAAGGTTCAAGTAATAACTACTTAATTATTTCCCAAACCAAGAGATGGAAAATATTATTTATTTCTTGTGATATATTCTTTATGAACACACTCATAATATGCAACATTTTCATCATTGCTTTCACAACTTTTATGTTTCACCCGCTTATTCTTCATAGCCTTTATGTCCAACATTTCCCATAAAAAATATCGTTAGTAAATGGAAAAACAAAGAATATAAAATTAATATCTCAATTATATAATCACATAATATGATTAATAAGAATGTTTAGACCATCTTTCCTTGCATATAATATGGTTCTATACAATGTCTAAATGTGTGAGATCATTTGAGTCTGAATGTGTGAGATCAAGTGTAGTGTGAATGTCTTTGTGAGAATATATTAATCAACTATAAAGATCCCATTGTTTTTGATCGATGGGAATATCAAGATAGACATATTAGGAAGACTATAAATCTTTGCATCAGGACCGAAGGTAGTTCTTTATGATCTTAAAATCGTAATCAAAATAGTTGACTGGTTTTGATGTATCAAAATTGCATTCTCTATAGATAACTAGAAGAGACATTCATAAACCAAGTAACAATGACCCTTTGATGTAATACCATCTCTAAACCCACATTGTCATGGACTTATAAGAAATTTCCAGTTATTTGGAAATGGTGTCTTCATCAAGGTTTCCATATAGGGGCTAGTAGTAGAAATTATCCAAGGATTGTTGAGACACATGGCACATGTACAAATAATCAATTAGGTTATCCAGAAAAATTTATAAGCCATGGATTTTAAACATGATAGTCATATATACTATCAAGTGAAAATTATAACATGGGACCATCTCTACAATGGGTGTACATTGGAAATGAAAAGATATAAAGGAAAACTTAGGAATAAATAAGCCACAAAAAAATAGTCTTGCAGATAAAATCAATCACCTTGACCATCCAAGGTGTTCTCAACAGATTCAATCTTGGGAAATTGGATCATTTCACACAAGGTAATGAAGAGCTCATGGTAATATGTTTGATATCTCAGAGAACCATGCACATTGTTTTGCACACAACCTTTTGAAGAATCACTCACCCTCCCCCATTCCGAGAAATTTTTTTAAACCCTTTTGGAGAGGGTGATTTGTAGAGTGCCCCAGTTCATAAGGAATGATATGAGAAAAATCATAAATAGATAAACCACGAAATGATAATTGAAAATTCGTAAGTCAAAAAATATAGTCACCTAAGATACCATGATAATATAGGTTCCTAAAAGAATGGAACTAAATTTCATCTTGAGCTTCACCGATGCAAATCAAAATAAACTAGATTGTATCTAACAACAAAGAAATGTTGGTTTGAACAACCCCAGAAAATAAAAAATTGAAAAAAACCTCAAATCAATCTAAGTTCTAAGATGAGACAACAATAGGGCCAATGAACTTTGTGACTTCAAATACATTCAGGCCATTCTTCTACAATATATTCCTCATTGAAATGGTTCTATGTTTGTAACTAAAGTCAATTAAGACCAAGTATCCTACCCTGATGGTTTGCTCCATGTACAAAGATTCATTGTAATGTCATATTTTTAAGTTAAAAATAAAAAGGATCCATAATATAAACGGATAATTGTTAGGACCCTATAATGTACCTTTTTTCTCATACTTTTTGCTATCATTACATCCTTTTCCCACTCATATTTAAGCCTACATTATCACCTTAATCTATTTTTCCAAAGGTATATAACGTTTCTTCTCTTTGCTATATGTTTAATTTGTTTTACATGTAATTTTACATTACTTTCATACTTAGCCATTAATAAGAAACATATAGTTGCTAAAATAGTTTGAAGACTGCAGTTAATAAATCATTGTTGCTTGAAGACCACGTTGTTGAAACAGTCAAACAATACGCAAATCCTATTGCTGAAACAATCTGTGATTTGCGACGCTGAAACAGTATTTCGCATGCAGCAGTAACAAGAAAAGATAATTAAAGGAGTTGCTACATTGTCCGCAACAGCTATACCTCAAGCCAACACCATTACAACCATCGTCGCTGCTTGAAGACCATGTTGCCGAAACAATCAAACAGTATGCAAATCTTGTTGCTGAAACAGTCCGTGATTTGCGATGCTGAAACAATATTTCACATACAACAGTAATAAGAAAGGATAATTAAAGGAGCTGTTACATCGCCCGCAACAGCTATACCTCAAGCTAGCGACATTACAACCACTATAACAACATTTTTCTACGAAGGATCAGAATATCCTATTCCAGCATAGAATATTAGATCAGACTAAGAATAGGATTTACATGTACACATGTAATTTTATGCTTAATTGTATTAAGAGGATTCTCCTCTTTAAGTAGGGGAGAAATCAGCATTAGAAGGGAGATTACGAAAGTCTTAGTTATAAGGGAATTATAGAGAAGGAGTGTGTTCGCTTTTGATATTGTAACTTGTCACATTTGACATATGAATAAAAGATCATTCTGATAATTTCTTCTTAGTTCCTTTCATTTTTGGGGAATCTTGTGAGAAGGAGAGGGCCCTCCTTCACAAGATTCACCCATTAGTTTACATAGTGTGTTAGCATTGTTTTTATTCATACCTTGTTAAAACTCTGTTTCCATTGATTGCTATATCGTTTTCATACAATTCACTCCTAGGTAATTGTTAATCATTTTGATTGGTAATTCTATTTGCAGAATGAGTTTATGAAAGTGTAATAGTCAGAGACAGGCGTTGAAGATTCCTTCTTTGGGGAATAGGGTCATGTTCTCTGTTACAGAATAGTTAGTCCTCTTTGTAGTATGCTGAAAGGTTCCTTTTTTCTAGGTTGTTGTTTCTTAATGTAATCTAGGATTCTTCTGATAACTATTTTCCTTTGAATCTTAAACTCTGCAATAGATAGATTACTTTTACTGTAATTCAAAGTAGAACTTCAGTCTGTTCAAAGAAAGTTTTGATTAGTGTAACTTTTACTACAACTTTGGATTTCTTTTGAGATTGAGCATATACAGTGTGTGATTGGCTTTGAAATAAATAGACTTCCCTGGGTTGACAATTTATGTAACACTTGATTGTTTTAATTAATAAGCAATTATAGTGACCAACATTTTGGCGCTGTTTCCGGGGAAGGCAATTATAGATTTCAAAATCATTTACGTTTTTCTTTCAGATGTATAGATTGCATGAGAGGATGCAGACCCCCCAAGGAAACTAACCCTACAGGTGGCAGAGGCAGAGGAAGAGAAGGAAGAAAGAATTTTATCGACAAGATTATATCTAAATCTAAATCTGTTGTTCCTCAACAACCAAGCTCTCGAAAACCAAAGCCTCAACCTTCCTTTCAAGTGAACTTTGAAACGAAGACGGTTGAAAAACCAATAGACAACATTGAGGATTGAGCAAGTGCAGTAGGGGAACAAACAGAAGAAACCATGGATGGGTATAATGAAGAACTGCACCATGAAGAATAGGTAAGTCTTGAAGGAGAGGTAAATGATGAAAAATATTTTTATATCTTAGGATTTCCTATTGGTGATGTTCTTAGGGGAGTAGCCCCCATGAAGAATATTCCACTTTCATCTTTACCTAACTTTCATGGTTTATCTTCTAAAGATCCTGATGAATTCCTTTTCGAGTTTGAAATATTATGCAGAAGTTATGATTACATTTCCAATGCTCAAAAATTAAAGTTATTTCTAGCAACATTAAAGGGAAATGCATTAAGATGGTTCATGAGTCTTGGAGGTCATGTAATCCCAACATGGGATCAGATGAAACAAAAATTTCTGCGCAAATATCAAGACTATTGCCTAACAAGAGAAAAAAGAGAGGAATTATTCAAGACGATACAGAAAGAGGATGAAAATCTGGAGGATTTTGTGGAAAGGATACAGTATAATCTACAAAGATCCAGTCACCCCGATGTAAGTAAATATATTCCTAAAACAATATTATTAAAAGGAGTAAGGGATGACTGTCTAGATATGTTGAATATGCTTGGAAAAGGGGACATATCTAAAGAATCATATGATGAAATTGTTAACCTCTGTAAAAGATGTTCAAGAGGGGCTGCAAGGAATAGATCAAATACCAGGGATACCACATTTTCAAGAGTTCAAAAATCAACCAGTGGAGGAGCAACAAGAGCCGAAATAGGTAATCTACTTTAGGATTTTAAAACTGAAATGTCAAGTTCTTTTGCTTCACAAATTGACACCTTGCAGATTAAAAAGAAACAAGCCAAAGTAGAAGTAGCTTTGTCCATCTTTTGTTCCAAATGTAGGGAAAAGCATCCACGAAGAGAATGCCCATTGGACAAAAAGCCAATTTTCACCCTTTGTGATAAGGATCATGAAACTCAACATTGCCCTTCTTCACTAGGAATCAAAGCAACATTACAACCAACTGATGAAGAAGCTGAATCTACCTATCTGTTGACATAGAGAAGGCAATGGAAACCGTGGGGACAAGGTATGAATCCTAATATGCCATTTACATCTTCTAATCATTGGAATAATTATCCTTCTTTTAGTCAAGCAAATTACCCTCCCTTTAACCAAATGCAATACCCACCCCTCAATCAAATGAATTACCCACCCATGCAATAAACAAACCCTCCCTTTGTAGACCCAAGAATATGGACACCTTGGCCTTCACAACAACAACCTTACCTTAACCAATGGAATCCAAATTGGAGAGGTCAACAATCCCTGTACCCAAATCAATTTCCTCAATTTCAATCATAATTTCAGCAACCACTCCCTTTACCATTAGGTGCTCCACCGAATAATCGAATGATGCACCCCCCACTACCTATACAACCTAACCCTAACCCCAATAATAAGGCTATGTGGTGTATTGATATTCAAAACCAGCCTATACTTTCTCTTTTCCCTGCACAATGCAATGATATTCATTTAGGATCTGGGAAAATAGTAGAACCTATTATTGATGATGTTACCTCTTCTGATTCTGACAAAGAAGAAATAAAAAAGCATGATTCACCTGAAGAGGTACAACCATTGATGCAGGAGCATCGCCAACAACAAGCGAGCCTAGGGGCAAGTGCCAATGCATTTTGGCACATGATAAATTGTTTGAAATATTTTGTAGTTAGATGCACCAAACTTAAATGTAATAGCTAACAAAGGGCATACTTCTTGATTGTAATCATACCTTGAGCATCACGCTCTCATCTGAAGGACTAACAGGCATTTATGCTAGTAAATGTAGGTAGGTAGCTTTGAATTCTAGATTAAACAGTTTAGAGCGAGGAGGGAAATGAGATATAGACACCCTCATTGTATAGTTGTAAGATTATTATCAGAAGGGAACATAGGAGAGAAGAAGCAGAAAACTGTGTAGAAGAACCCATGTACAAAAGTTCTGAGATTAATATATGAAGCTTGATTCAGACTCATGGCGTTCAAATACTTTATGTGTATGAATGATTGAATGTTATGCTCATGTTTGTTTACTCTCTTTTATGCATTTTCTTTGTTGCGTGAATGTATTATTTCATGTTAAATGTCTGAAATCTTAAGAGAGGGAGAGTAAAGAATGAGTTTCAATTGTTTCTCTGTCTGAGGAAGAGTTTTCCTGTAAGGAGTGCAGTTAAATTGTCCACAAGGTGTGCGTTGATAGAAGTCAGAGTTCGTCTCTACAAGCTCAGGAGGGATAACATTGTTCTCATTCTCGCAGGAGTGCAAGTTAAGCACAGGAGCCGTGCAAGGAGTGCACAGGCTGAGTGAAGTCTCAGTGTTTGCAACTTGAGTGAAATTGTTAAAAGACTGCTGTCGCAGGGAGTGCGCAAAGTTGGAGAGGTCCAAATACTTGGAATTATTTGAAGAATTGCCACAAGGAGTGCGTGTTGGAGTCTTATTGAAGACTTGAGTTGTGAAGAGATGCTCAAAAAGAGCTAGTGCCTTGAAGTATTGGAAGAAGGCGCAACGACATTGTTTGCTAGTGGATAAGTTTCATGAAGGAACATTTTGTTCATTTTGCAGGAATCGTCAAGGAGGAATTGGATGGTCGAAATTCTCCAAGGGGGATTCGCGAAGTCTCGAGAACCGTCAGATATTGCAGAGGAGAAAGAAGGTTATGGTGGGTGTTTTTCTATGTGCAAGATCAAGAGAAATCAGGTCGTAGGATTTGAACCAACAGGGGCCATTGGATCACTCACGAGGTCTCATTTCGGGCTTTTATGAGTTGGAGAACCGAAGGCCTTGTAATGAAATTCGTGAAATCATGAAAGGCAAAGTCCCGAAATAGAGAAAGAATCTAAGCCATCTGCTAGAAGGAGGACACGTGTCGTGACATCACTCATATCGGGGATTCGAACATTGGAGGTTAGAAAGAGGATTCCTTCATCTTCGCGAGTGGTGAAGCTATGAAGAGAATCAGGACCATCGATCTAAGAGTGGATAGGTGGCATACTCACTGACACGGAGGTCAGACCTTCATTGACCAATTCAAGGTTTCGTGGGTTGAAGAGTCGGAAGTTCAGCATTAGGATTCGCGAAGTCGCGAAGTCCGAACTCCAAAAAGGAGGGAAGTTCCATCATGGGACCCACGTTGACGACGTGTCAGAATTTTTCCATTTCGGCATATCAGAGGATAAGAGGTCGAGACTTTTTTCTCGAAAGTCCTGAAGTCGCGAAACCGCAAGAGAATCGCAGCCATCCATTAGGAGTAGGACAAGTGGCAGAGATCAGAGGATCTCGTGAACTCGTAGGTTCGCAGGGTGAGAGCTCAAGAGTTGGGTGCTCTGAGTCACAAAGTCGTGAATTTGTGAGGAGCGAGGATAGCCGTTGGATCCAGGTCACAGGAGGATCATCGGATCAAGAAACCCACTGTATTTTGTGCATTCGGGGGTTTGGAAGTTGAAAGGAATTTTTTTCGATTGCAGAAGTCGTGAAGTGCCGAGAGCCAAGGTATGAGTGTGGACGCGTGGCAGAACCACGAAGGTGGGCCCGAGGAAATATATCGGTGGACACACGTCACCTATTGGAAGGAGTCAACACCCCGTTGACCTCTCGCATCTTGGGGGTTCGGGAGATAAGGGAATGAGAGTTTGACATTGAAACTTGCAAAGTCACGAGTAGCGAGAAAGAGAGGAGAAAAGTCAACATCACTTCTCGGGATTTCATGGAGGGAAGGTGCCAAGATTTGACACTCGAACTCGCGAAGCGACGAATAGAGAAGGGTGCTAGCGCTTAGCCTGGCCAGCAGTCGCGCGAGGAAAGCATTGACAGAGGAAGAGCTATACCCAATTCACGATCTCAGTTATCATGAGATTGGTGAGGAAGGGTTGGGAGTCACAAATCATGAAATCGCGAGATTGCGAGTTGCGAAAAGGACCCGTGGATCGATAAATTACAGATTTCAGTAGGAAATTGAAAGGAGCCGCTTCAGCTCAAGGGTATAGAGAACGATCCTGTGAGAAGATATCGGTCTGAGGGTTGATAGGTCTGCGTCATTTTTGGTATTAGAGCCTGACTCTGTTTGTATACTTCAGACAGGGAAAGAGAGAAATAAAATCGCATCCATGCTACTGAGAAGAAGAGACAGGAAAACACCCGATCCGCCAGAGGAAAGTTAAATGCCAAGAGGAAGGGGTAGGAAGGTGCCAAATCCAACCATGGAAAGAGAGATGCGTGACATACGTGCCAGAATCGTGGACATGGAAATAACACAAAAGCGTACAGCTGGTTTTGGACATGTCAGTGAATCTGAAAGTGAAGATGAAGTTGGACATGAAGGAGAAGAAGTCACAGCAGAAGATGCAGCAAATGAACGCCTGATTAGGGTTGTTGCACAAATGGGTGCTAAGGAAAAAATGGATATTCTAGTATACGAAGGAAACCTGGATGTTGAAGATCTTCTAGACTAGATTAGAGCTCTGGACACATATTTTGACTATGAAGATGTCGAGGAAGACAAGAAGGTCAAACATGATGTCACAAGATTGAAAGGACATGCAACATTGTGTTGGGATGAGCTACAAGATGACAGACGCTGCAAAGGCAAGCAAAAAATCAAGAGTTGGGAAAGGATGATTGGAAAGATGAAGGAAAAATTCATTCCGAGGGATTACCAAATTACTTTGTTTCAGAGAATGCAAAATTTAAGACAAATGATGATGACAGTGAAGGACTACACTGAAGAATTCTACAGGATGAACATTAGGGCAGGTCATCGCGAAAGTGATGATGAAAAAGTTGTTAGGTATATGAATTGTCTAAGATATGACATTCAGGATGAGATGAGCATGATGACCATCCGAATGGTGGAAGATTCTTATCAGATGGCTCTGAAGGCTGAAGAGAAGTTGAGTCGAAAACAAGGTCAAAGAGGTTGAGGCAAAATTCAAGCCAGAGGCAAATCAGTTGCCCAGGATAGAAATGAGAAACCCAAGGAAGACTGGAAGAAACCTCAGACTCAAAATAAGAGAGGGGGAAGCTCATAGAGAGGGAAACATATCGAACAGAGAGGTCAGTATGCTGATGGAATCATTTTTCCTTGTACCAGAGGTAGAGGAACAGGAAGAGGTGGAGTGGTGAAATGATTCACATGTGGAAAGAATGGACACAAATCTTATGAATGTCCAGATAATAAGAAAGAAGGTGGTGAAACTCACATTGCCGAAGCAAAAAGGTGGAATGTTGAGGTAGAGGATGTTGAAGGAAGAAGATCACTGATGATGTGAAAAGTTCTCTTAACGCCAGAGAAGGAGGTGGAGAGTTTGGTGCAAAAGAACAGTCTTTTTCGGACTACTTGCAAGACCAAAGACAGGGTATGCAAGGTCATCATGGACAGTGGTAGCACAGATAATCTCATTTCTATAGAGATGGTAGAAAATATGGAGATGGAGACTATTGAACATCCAAGTCCATACAGAGTTTTGTGGCTACAACAAGGACATCAGGTAAATGTCACTAAACAATGTTTGGTTGAATTTAAAATAGGAGGGTATAAAGATGAAATACTCTGTGATGTTATTCCCATGGATGTTTTTCATTTATTGATGGTTAGACCATGGCAATATGACAGAAATGTGATTCATGATGGGAGGAAGAACACATACACCCTAGAGAAGAATGGGAGAACTCACATGTTGTTGTCGATTAAAGACAAGGAAGTAAAACCTGAAGTAAGCAACACTGTACTTCTCATGAGTGGGAAGGAACTTCTTACAGAGGTTAATAAGAAGGAGGAACCACAATTCATTATGGTCAGGAAGCCTAAGATTGTTTAAACCAGTACAAGGGTAGATGATTTACCGGAAGAGGTTCAGAAACTGTTGGAAGAGTTTGCTGACATAGTAGTGGACAAAATACCTTGTTTGTTGCCACCGATCAGAATTGTGAGTCATCATATTGATCTCATACCTG
Source organism: Picea engelmannii (assembly GCA_009831015.1). Taxonomy (NCBI): domain Eukaryota; kingdom Viridiplantae; phylum Streptophyta; class Pinopsida; order Pinales; family Pinaceae; genus Picea; species Picea engelmannii. Next base: position 745,032 of record ML781477.1, on the reverse strand, counting down.
GAGCTAGTTTACCAAACAAAGAAGCGTACAGATTGACACCATAGGAGAATGAATAAGTCAAAAGATAGGTCTAGGATTTAATGAACAAGGGGTTGGTTAGAAAAAGATTGAGTCCATGTGTTGTTATGATAGTGCTCAGTGCGAAGAAAGACGGAGGTTGGAGGATGTGTAATGACTTGAGAGAGATCAACAAGATAACCATCAGGTACAGATTTCCATTTTCAAGGATGGACGATTTGACGGATTTATTGAGTGGGGAAAAATTATTTTCGAAGATTGATTTGAAAAGTGGTTATCACCAAATTCGTATGAGAGAAGGTGATGAATGGAAGACAACCTTCAAGACTAACAAAGGATTGTATGAATGGCTTCTTCCGCTATTTGGCTTAACGAATGCGCCAAGTACTTTCATGAGGTTGATGAATGAAGTCCTGAAGGATTTCATCAGAAAATTTGTCATTGTGTATCTTGATGACATACTGATTTTCAGTAAAACAAAGGTAGAGCATCTGAAACATTTGGCTACAGTGATGAAGATATTACAGCAAGAGAAGTTGTTGATAAATATGAAGAAATCCTCATTCATGAAGACAGAGCTCATTTATTTGGGGTTTGTGATTTCTGTCGATAAGTTGAGGATAGATCCAGATAAGGTGGAGGTAATTAAGAATTGGCCATTGCCAAATAGTATATTTGAGGTTCGAATTTTTCACGGATTGGCTAGTTTCTATAGGAAGTTCATCAGGAATTTCAGTGGAATTAGTGCACCGATGATGGACACAGTGAAGAAGAGAAACAAGTCTTTTCACTGGATAGAAGAGGCTGAGAAAAGTTTTAATTTGTTGAAAAGGAAAATCACGGAACAACCAATTTTGGTGTTGTCAGATTTTAAAAAGACATTTCAAGTAAAATGTGATGCAACTAGATTTGCAATAGGGGCAGTCTTGAGCCAAGAAGACAGGCTGATAGCATATTTCAACGAGAAGATGAATGAATAAAAAGTGAAATACTCCACATATGACAAGGAGTTCTATGCTATTATACAGGCATTGAAGAAATGGAGGCATTACTTAATCCCAAAGGAGTTTGTTTTATACAGTGACAATCATGCTTTGCAATTTGTGACTCAACAGGAGAAGTTGAATCAAAGACATGTAAAATGGGTTGAATTCATGCAGAACTTTACTTTTGTAACTAAGCATATTTCTGGAACTGCCAACAAAGTTGTTGATGCTTTGAGCAGGAAATGTTTGTTGTTGCAGGAGTTCAAAGTCAAAACATTGGGTTTCGATGATCTTAGGGACATGTACAGGGATGATCCAGATTTTAAAGAGGCGTATGAAGCAGCTGAGAATCCAATTCTCAAGGACAAAAGTTAATGGACAGAATACATGATCCAGGAAGGATTACTATTTAAGGGTAATCAACTTTGTATTCCAAAATGCTCCATGAGGGAGAATTTGCTGAAGGATAAACACAGTGGAGGATTGGTCAAACATTTCAGTCATGACAAGACATTCTCAAAGATAAATGAATCATATTTTTGGCCAGGAGTGAGAGAAAACGTCAGAAGATTCGTGGACAGATGTAGAATTTGTCAGCATTCAAAAGGGAAGAGGCAGAATGCAGGCTTTTATCAACCGTTACCCATACCTGACAGGCTGTGGGATGCAGTCAGCATGGAATTCATATTGGGGCTGTCAAGAACACAAAGAGGGTTTGACTCGATATTTGTAGTGGTATATAGTTTTTATAAGATGGCACACTTCATACCATGTCAGAAAACCAGTGACACAAATCACATTGCGAATCTGTTTTTCAAAGAAGTTATTCGACTTCACGGCTTACCAAGGAGCATAGTTTTGGATCGAGACACCAAGTTCATGGGACACTTCTGAAGAACCTTATGGAAAAAGATGGAAACAAACTTGTCATTTAGTTCAACTTATCATCCTCAGACGGATGGACAAACAAAATTTGTGAACAGAAGCTTGGGAGACTTGCTGAGAAGCTTGATGATAGAACACCACAGTCAGTGGGACAATATTCTGCCACAGGTGGAATTTGCTTACAATGATTCAATCGATAGAAGCACAGGGCAGAGTCCATTCCAAATTGTTTACGGGATGCAACCAAGAGGAGTTTCAAAATTGAGAGATTCAAAACAGGATGCAACTAGGAGTGCTAGTGCAGAGGATTTTGCAGAAGTGATGAAGGAACTTCACAGCCAGATGAAGGAGCGATTGAAAAACGCGAGCCAAGAATATAAGCGCAGAGCATATCAACACAGGAGACAACTTCAATTTGAGGTTGGTGATTTGATTCTGGCACATATGCGAAAGGAAAGGTTCCTGAAGGAGACATATAACAAATTGAAGATGAAGAAGATCAGACCATGTAAGGTCTTGAAGAAATTTGGGGCAAATGCTTACGCGATTGAATTACCCGATGGGATTGGAATTTCTCCAATATTCAATGTCTCAGATTTGTACCCATATAAAGCTGAGGAAGAAGGAACAAGTGATGAACAACCAGAGGTTCACTAGACTAAATAGATGCCAGTTGCAGAGAAGCCACAGATGGAAAGCATACTGGACAAAAGAGTTAGCAAGAAGACCAGAAGAAAGGAATACTTTGAATACTTGGTCAAGTGGAAGGGACATCAGTTGAAGATGCCAGCTGGGAGAACAAGGTAGAGATCTAGAAGCATGGAAAGACCATGCGAGAGCTCATGGACAGGATCCCATGAAAATTTTCAAGCGAGGGAGTATGATGCAGGAGCATCACCAACAACAAGCGAGCGTGGGGGAAAGCACCAATGCATTTTGGCACATGATAAATTGTTTGAAATATTTTGAGGTTGGATGCGCCAAACTTAAATGTAATAGTTAATAAAGGGTGTACTTCTTCATTGTAATCAGACCTTGAGCATCCCACTCTCGTCTGAAGGACTAAGAGGCATTTATGCTAGTAAATGTAGGTAGGTAGCTTTGAATTCTAGATTAGACAGTTTAGAGTGAGGAGGGAAACGAGATATAGACACCCTCATTGTATAGTTGTAAGATTATTATGAGAAGCGATCATAGGAGAGCAGAAGCAGAAAACTGTGTAGAAGAACCCATGTACAAAAGTTCTGAGATTAATATATGAAGCTTGATTCAGACTCATGGCGTTCAAATACTTCCTCTATATGCATGATTGAATGTTATGCTCATGTTTGTTTACTCTCTGTTATGCATTTGCTTTGATGCGTGAATGTATGATTTCATGTTAAATGTCTGAAATCTTAAGAGAGGGAGAGTAAAGAATGAGTTTCAATTGTTTCTCTATCTGAGTAAGAGTTTTCCTGCAAGGAGTGCAGTGAAATTGTTCGCAAGGTGTGCGTTGATAGAAGTCAGAGTTCAGCTCTGCAAGCTCAGGAGGGATAGCATTGTTCTCATTCTTGTAGGAGTGTAAGTTAAGAATAGGAGTCGTGCAAGGAGTGCATAGGCCAAGTGAAGTCTCAGTGTTTGCAACCTAAGTGAAATTGTTAAAAGAATGCTGTTGCAGGGAGTGCGCAAAGTCAGAGAGGTCCAAATACTAGAAGTATTTGAAGAATTGCCACAAGGAGTGCGTGTTGGAGTCTTCTGGAAGACTTGAGTTGTGAAGAGATGCTCAAATAGAGCTAGTGCCTTGAAGTATTGGAAGAAGGCGCAACGACATTGTTTTCTGGTGGATAAGTTTCGTGAAGGAACATTTTGTTCATTTCGCAGGAATCGTCAAGGAGGAATTGGACAGTCGAAATTCTCCGAGGGGAATTCACGAAGTCTCGAGAACCGTCAGATCTTACAGAGGAGAAAGAAGTTTACGGTGGGTTTTTTTCTATGTGCAAGCTCAAGAGAAATTAGGCCATAGGATTTGAACCAACAAGGACCGTTGGATCACTCACGAGGTCTCATTTCGGGGTTTCGTGAGTTGGAGAACCGAAGGCCTTGTAACGAGATTCACGAAACCACGAAAGGCGATGTTCCAAAATAGTGAAAGAATCTAAGCCGTCTGCTAGAAGGAGGACACATGTCGCGATATCACTCGTATCGGGGATTCAGAGATCGGAGGTCAGAAAGAGGAGTCCTTCAACTTCACGAGTGGTGAAGCTGCGAACAGAATCAGGACCATCCATCTGAGAGTGGATAGGTGGCATAATCGTCGACACGGAGGTCATACCTTCATTGACCAATTCAGGGTTTCATGGGTTGAAGAGTCGGAAGTTCAGCATTAGGATTCGCAAAGTTGCGAATGTCGAACTCCAAAAAGGTGGGAAGTTCCATCGTGGGACCCGCATTGACGACGTGTGAGAATTTTTCCATTTCGGCATATCAGAGGATAAGAGGTCGAGAATTTTGTCCCGAAAGTCACAAAGTCACGAAACCGCGAGAGAATCACAACCATCCGTTAGGAGGAGGACAGGTGGCAGAGATCAGAGGATCTCGTGAACTCATAGGTTCACAGGGTGAGAGCTCAAGAGTTGGGTGCTCTGAGTCACGAAGTCGTGAATTTGCGAGGAGCGAGGATAGCCATCGGATCCAGGTCATAGGAGGACTGTTGGATCATGAACCCCATCACATTTCATGCATTCAGGGGTTCGAAAGTTGAAAGAAGTTGTTTTCAATTGCAGAAGTCACGAAGTGCCTAGAGCCAAGGTACGAGTGTGGATCCATGGCAGAACCATGAAGGTGGGCCCAGGGAAATAGACCGACGGAAACACGTCACCTATAGGAAGGAGTCAACACCCCATTGACCTCTCGTGTCTTGGGGGTTCAGGAGATAACGGAATGAGAGTTCGACATTGAAACTCGTGAAGTCGCGAGTAGCAAGAACGCAAGGAGAAAAGTCAACATTGCTTCTCGGGATTTCATAGAGGGAAGATGCCAAGATTTGACACTCGAACTCAAGAAGCGATGAATAGCGAAGGGTGATAGCGCTTATCCTAGCCAGCGGTCACGCAAGGAAGGCACTCACAGAGGAAGAGCTATACCCATTTCATGATCTCAGTTATTGTGAGATTGGAGAGGAAGAGTCGGGAGTCACGACTCGTGAATTCGCGAGATTGCGAGTTGCGAAAATGACCTGTGGATTGATAAATTATATATTTCAGTAGGAAATCAAAAGGAGCCGCTTTGGCTCAAGGGGATAGAGAACGATCCTGTGAGCGAATCTCGATCTGAGGGTCGATAGGTCTGCGTCAACCATCCTCAAATATTAAGGCTGAAATAGCAGAACCACCATTCCCTGAGAATTTAGCTTTGACTAAAACTTTTGAGCCACTTGCTTTCAATATTCTAGGGGAATTAAAAAATCTCTATGTCAAAAATCCACTATTACAAGAACTAAGAGATGTACCAATTTATGCTAGAACTATGCGAGACATTTTTGTTAAGAAACCCGGTAGGAAAAATAAAGATCCCCTCACAGTTCATGTCATGGGTGACCTGTCTGCACTAATGTCGGGTAAATCTCCTCCAGTTAAATATGGTGATCTCGACCATCCTACTGTCACAGTGCAAATTGGAAAAACAATAATTCCTTGAGTTTTGGTAGACTTAGGCGCTGCTATCAATATTATGACTCTTGAAACTTCACAACTGTTACAACTGAAGAGTGAAATCAGAGATACCCCAACCATTCTAGAATTAGCTAACCATTCTACAATCAAACTTGAAGGAGTCATTGAAGACCTAATCATCTCAATTGAGTCCTAGAATTATCCAGCTGACTTTGTGGTATTACAACCTAAAAAAAAGTTGGGGGGTCATCCTCTAATTTTGGGTAGGCCTTGGCTAGCCACAACAGATGCCTTTATCAGCTACAGATCTGGTTCAATGACAATTTCCAATGGATATGAGACCAAACAACTTACCCTCTACCCTCATGCTACACCCTTGATTAATAATGACAATTCCTTATGGGTGGACTATGATGATCAAACTACTCAACCTATCTTGACTATCGGACAAGCCTTAAGCATTAAATATGCCACTGAGGATGAAGTAATCAATAATTTTATTTGTGAACCCTCCTCTGTGTCTCCACAAACACATAATCAACTAGCTGCACTTTTGGAGTCAGATACCCAGGAAAACCTTAACTCTGAAGACCTACCTCAAACATCAACCACCATCTCTTCTAAAAGTATACCAGTAGAAATTGAACCTTGAAAAACAATGAATATAAACCACAACTTAACAATTCCTAAAACAAAACAATTAATGAAGTTAATTCTTGAACATAAGGAAGCATTCACATGGGACTATATAGATATGAAGGGAATCTCTCCTGAATTATGTACTCACCATATCTATATCAAAGAAGATTGTCGACCGATCTGTCAATCTCAATGACGAATGAACCCTAATTTAAGAGAAATTCTTAAAGAGGAACTTCAAAAGTTGCTTAATGCAGGGTTTATATATCCTATATCTGACAGTGAATGGGTTTCCCCATTAGTAATAGTTCCTAAGAAAAATGGGAAATGGAGAGTGTGAGTAGATTATAGAGCCTTAAATAAAGCCACTCAAAAAGATCACTTTCTGTTACCATTCATTGATCAGGTATTGGATAGTTTTTCAGGGAAGAAATTATTCTCTTTCTTAAATGGTTTTAGTGGGTATAACCAAATCACAATTGTACCCCAAGACCAAGATAAGACCACTTTTACTAGCCCCTGGAGAACTTTTGCTTATAGAGTCCTCCCATTTGGACTATGTAATGCACCAACAACCTTTCAAAGAGCAGCTATATGAATATTTTTTGATATGATTAATGACTCTATGGAAATTTTTATGGATAATTTTACCCCTTATGGTGTCTCTTTTGAGGAATCACTACAGAATCTTGAGAAAGTACTTAACCGATGTGTAGATGCTTGCCTCTCCTTAAGCACCGAAAAATTCCATATGATGATGAGTGAAGGAGTGGTACTTGGACATTTTATTTCATCTCAAGGAATTCAGGTAGATCCATCCAAGATACAAGTCATTAAAGACCTTCCTATTCCCAAAACCCAAATAGATGTGAGAAGTTTCTTAGGACATGCTGGATACTATAGAAGATTTATCAAAAAAAATTCCAGAATAGCTTCTCCTTTGTTTGTGTTACTTATGAAAAATGATGAATTCAAGTGGACTAATCTTTGCCAGGAAGCATTTGATGCACTCAAACATCAATTATCTACAACTTCTATTCTAAGAGGACCTGATTGGGCACTTCCCTTTCATATATCCTCTGATGCTTCAGATACTGCAATAAGAGCTGTCTTGGGACAAGAATAAAATCATCTCCCTTATTCTATCTACTTCATTAGCAAGATAATGAGTCTTGCTAAACTTAACTATACAGTTACCGAAATGGAATTTTTAGCAGTTATCTATGCTATTAATAAATTTTGACATTACATCACTGGCTATTCTACTTTTGTCCACACTAATCACTCAGCTATTAAATATTTAATGAACAAATCTATCACAAATGCTCGAGTCACCATATGGTTACTATTATTACAAGAATTTGATATTACACTTGTAGATCCACCAAGAAAAGAAAATGTAGTTGCTGATTTTCTTTCTCGGTTAACACCTGATGATAATAATCCAGTAGATGATTCCTTTCCTGATGAATATTTATTTGCAATATCTGCTCACTCACCATGGTATGCAGACATCGCTAATTATTTGGTTGCAGGGAAGTTACCACCACACCTATCCCACCGAGAGAAAAGAAAAATCATTCAACAAAGTGCTCGGTATAGCTGGATAAGTGGGTGTCTTTTTTACACAGAACTTGATCAAGAAATCCAAAGATGCATTAGAGAATATGAGGTTTATGATTTACTAAAATCTTGTCATGATGTCCCTTGTGGAGGGCATTTTGCTGATAAAAGAATGACACATAAAATTCTCAGGATGGGTTATTATTGGCCCTAACTTTTTAAAGATACAAAGAAATATGTTCGGGCCTGTGATAGTTGTCAAATAATGGGTCAACATAATCATAGAGATGAAATTCCATTAAACCCCCAGGTAGTACTCGAACCATTTGAAAGATGGGCCTTAGAATTTGTAGGACCCATTAACCCTCCATCCAATCAAAAGGTTTATATATTAGTCTGCACAGATTATATGACCGAATGGGTGGAGGCTAAAGCACTCCATAGAGTTACTAAAGAAGTTGTTCTAGATTTCTTATTTGAAGATATTTTTGTCAGATTTGGAGTGCCTAGAGAATTATTCACAGATGGAGGACCTCCTTTCACCTCTCATGGTTTTAAAGCCACCCTTCAAAAATATCATATTCATCATAGAATGACTACACCATAGCACCCCCAAGCCAATGGACAGGTGGAAAGCACAAGAAAAGTAATAGAAGCCATTCTCACAAAAACAGTGAAGGAAAACCAAAAGGATTGGTCTCAAAGGATCCCTGAAGCATTATGGGCTTATAGAACTACCTGGAGAAATACTACAGGATTCTCCCCCTATGAATTAGTTTATGGAAAAAGTGTTGTCTTTCCTGTGGAATTTGAAATCAAAACCTTAAGGACTGCTTTAGCTGTTAACCTTGATTTGACTGATGCACAAACAACTAGATTGCAGTAGCTTAATGAATTGGATGAAAAAAGAGTATATGACATTCACCAGAAAACTATGATTCAAAAACAAAGAACAAAATGGCATGATAAAATCATCAAGCATAAGCAATTCCAAAAGGGTAATTGGGCGTTATTGTATGATTCTTGGTTTAAATAATTTTAAGGGAAACTATGTACAAGATGGCTAGGACCTTACGAAGTGGATATTGTTTTCCCCAATGGAACAGTAAGCCTCCTAACAATTGATGAATCTAAAACACCGTTATTAGTGAATGGTCATCGACTCCATCTGTACCAACGCCCCATTTCCAAAGAATATTTTAAGGCCACATGTGCGGTAGATTCACATTATCTCTTTTTAGAGGAGCCTTCTGCCCCTCATTGTAGTTAATTTTTCTAAATTTTATTCTTTAGTATTAGATTAAATTTCTTTTACTAATAATCCTTGTCAAGGAATGGCATGCTACAATTGATTCTTTTGTGGATTCTCGATCCAGAAAAGGCCTACCAAGAAAGGACAATCTTACTACAAGCAGATCCAAGCTTCATTTTGTGAAGCATTTCTCCCTGTTTCTTCAATCCATTCATCTTCATTTCCCATTCAACATTCCCATCATTCATCCCCTTTTATTTTATTTCCTTTCCATTCCCTTTCCCCACTTTCCCATTGTTGAAACACCACTCTTCAACAACATTTTTCCTCATTTTTCCATTGTTGAAACACCACTCTTCAGCAACATTTTTTCTCATTTTCCCATTGCTAAAACACCACTCTTCAGAAACATATTTCCTCATTTTCCCATTGCTGAAACACCAATCTTCAACAACCTTTTTCCTCATTCTCCCATTGCTGAAACACCACTCTTCAGCAACATTTTCCCCATTTTTCCCATTGCTGAAACACCACTCCTCAACAACATTTTTCCCCATTTTCCCACTGCTGAAACACCATTTCTTCAGCAATATTTTCCATTGTTAAAACATCACTCTTCAGCAAACATTTTTCCATTCTTTTCATGTTGTTGAAACACCACTTTTTCAACATTTCTTGTCATAAGAACATCTTCTTCAACTCTTTCTCTCTCACTTCTCCTATTTTTCATACTACATTATGTCCTTTCACTACCTTCTCCCATGATTAAACAAACCCTTGATACAATTTCTCTCATAAATCCAAAGTCTCTCCCATGGTTACTGCAGATCTATTATGAACAGGCACTATATTTTTCGAAGTACGAGTCAAAGGTAAAGATGAGGTATGTAAACTTGATATGTAAATACAATTAAACTATGGCTAATGAGAAGATCCTGATTCATTATGACCATTCACTTAAATTCACTATTTTAGCCGTAGTTGAGGGGGGGATATTGAAACTTTATGCCATCATTTCACACGAACTGACTACTATAACTTCTTTTTACCCATTATCTCGTCCTTTCACCATCATTTACATGCCCTCATCCACAAAAATTAATCTGTTTAGGTGTGGTTACTTGACGCTATGACTGTGCATTCTACTGAGATGAATAGCTATGGGAGGTCTTGTTATATGATACGAACCTGCCATGACAGCCCTGCTAGAATTGTATCTAGAAGTCTACCAAACATTTTAGCAGGCAGGCTGGATGGGTTATTTTTAGAGGCTCCAGGGATTTGATCAACAACAGGTTCTTCAATTTGCTTGAAATATTCAACAAGACCATTCTATTGTTCAAGGGATTCGGATTCTAGTCACAGAGGATGATATAGCACAAGTTTTGGGTCTTCCCGTCACTAGCATTCACTGGTTCAGCTGCAAACATATTATTCTTAATGCCCAGCAGGATTTTCTCTTTCCAGGAGAACAAGTTGAGCCTAAATCCTGGGGTGTTCGACTTAGCTTGTTCCTGCCTCCTTGGCCGAAAGTTGTAGAGTTTGTCAAGAACTACCTTACCTATGAAGGTCGATACTAGGTAGTTTACCAATACGACTTTGTCTTGTTATCTCATTTACGACATGCTAGACTAGTGAATATTCTTTACTATCTGCTCTAATGTCTTAGAAATATGTCGCATTATTGTAAATAGGCTAAAATCCCATCCTTTCCCTCACCCATCACCTTCTCATTCAATTACTCATCCAAAAGAGTTTTTCCCAACAAAACCCTCTCCTAAATAATCCACCCATAAGCCCTCATGAAGCTGCTAAACATCCTGAAAATCCTCATGAAGAGAAACCACAAAACCTTCCTGACCCTCTGGAAATACCTATTAATCTTCCTATAGATTCAATTGATACAATTAACCCTCCTAGCATACCAAGTCCGCCCCACAATTTACCAGAATCATCTACTCCTACTGTTCATATCCTTAGCGATGATTATGAAGCAGATAAACTTGATAACCCTCCCTGCTCCATCACTGAGGAAAAACCCACTCACAAAAGAAAGAAGCAAACGATTACTTTTCCTTCCTTTTTACCTAAAAAATGAATGAGGGATTCAACAAAAGTAGCCACTATTGCCACTATCCTAAACCCCCAACCCATTTTTCTAAAATCCCATACACCTCCACCCTCCCAAATCCCTGAATTTTTACCTGTTCAACCCACGGGAACTGAAACACAAGAATCAAATGCCCAGGATGCTACAATAGTAGTTGTCACACAAGAACTAGCTACTCATTTAGTAGCTGTCACACAAGAACCAGCTACTCATTCAGTAGATGAAAGACAAGAACCAGCTATAGTTGTTACACAAGAACCAGCGACAGCTGAAACACAAGAACCAGTTGCTGACTTCATTCCTGAAATACAAGAATCAGATGCCCAGGATGTTGCAACAGTAGCTGTCACATAAGAACCAACTACTCATTCAGTAGCTGTCACACAAGAACCAGCTACTCATTCAGTAGCTTCTACACAAGAACCAACTATAGTTGTTACACAAGAACCAACTACAGTTGAAGCACAAGAACCAGTTGCTGACTTTATTCCTAAAATTCAAGAATCACATGCCTAGGGTGCTGCAACACTATTTTGTTTACATCAAGTAGCTGAAACACAAGAATCAACTGCTGATTTTGTAGCTGCTCCACAAGAACCAGCTACTGAGGTTGTGACCGTTACACAAAAACCAATCACCTGTCTTGATACACCGATGACAAATCAACAACCAGAACCAACAATGGATTATCTCTTAGAAGAGAATGAGTTTCTAAGATCAGAACTTGAAGCTTACAAGAAAGAGCTGGTAATGGAAAATGAAGCCTATGACAGGGAACTTAATTTGTATACCTTAGCTTGTGTAGCAGCCATGGCAGAGAAAAACACAAAAGATGATCAGTATAGAAAGTATATGTGCAACAAATGTGGGGATATTTATGATCAAGAAATCTACAAAGTGGTTCAAATCCCAATGCCTGGAGCTTCCCCTACACCTACGAATTTTGCAGTTAAAAAATAGGAACGCCCTACTGTTACACAAGAACTAGTAGGACCTTCAAAAATTCCAAAAAGCAAAGCTAATCTACAAGAACCCTAGCCTATAGAAACTGTTAAATCCGAAGCTCCTGTTTTCATTAGTAAAGATGTTCAAACTCTTCCTATTGATGAATCTACCCCTCCTGGAAAGATCAGTACCCCTACTTTTGTGGAACAAGCCACACAGACTCTACCTCAGCCTACCACTTGCGATGCCGAAACACAAACTCAACCATGGAATGAGCAGGTAATAATGAACAAATGGAAAAAGGAGTCTGCTATTACACATGACAAAAGTTTGCAGGAGCACAGACTACTTGGGCTGAACCACATATATTCAAACCGGGAAGCTTTGGAGCAAACACACAAAGAATCTCATGCCCATAAGAAGTAGAATGAGGAGTTAAAAAGCAAATTGCTCCTGATGTTTGATTTGGTACAAAAATTGTTGGCTGCCAGGAAACCATCCTCAAATTACTCTCTTTTCCTTATAGAATGACTTGCATTCTTTTAGATAAATTCAATCAAAGAAGGAAGACCCTATGCAGTGTTCAAACCTAAAGATTTTGTTCAAACTTTTGGAGAAGCCTCTACTATTGATCAAAATCTACTATGTGATGTACATCTTCATAATGAAGCCATTCTTGAGAACAGACAGCTTAATCTTAATCCCCTTGTTGGTGATATCCATATTTGAGCACTCGCCTCCTTCCTTACCAACCAGATTACGTGGCAGAATGATTTTCTAGATGCCAAGCATAATGAAGATAATCATCTCCTCTGGATATGGCCAAAACCATAGAACGTTGCCACCTTTGTTGCAGAATATTATCAATTTTTTAAGAAACCAGGGATGACTCAATATACGGCAACTACAGACAACAGTACTTCAGGATTGCCAATAGTTTATTAAATCCACAGGGACTGCTGCCCTAAAAGCAAATAACATGTTTTGGCAACAATATTCTAAGAAAAGGTAGGAGCACAATCCCTTTAGTCCTACCAATCTTGAGACAACAATTTTTCGAGTACCTAGTTACATCAAATGTGTCCAACAATGCACTGAAAATTGGATAGGTTATCAGTTCCATTTTCCCAATTTGTGGATGCCAGCAGAGAAGTATCAAGTTCATCATAGGTTTCCCAAGAAGGTTGAAGCAGCAACCTGGCAAAGGCTACAACATGTTCAAAGATTCAGAGCCCCAATAGACAGTACTTTCTACAGATACTTCTTAAGTAATTTGCACACCCAGAGTCGGTATCCAGATTCTGATTCAGATTGAAGTTGCCTGAGGACATGCAACCATTTTAGTTGGGGGGGATGTTAGGACCCTATAATGTACCTTTTTTCTCATACTTTTTTCTATCATTACATCCTTTTCCCACTCATATTTAAGCCTACATTATCACCTTAATCTATTTTTCCAAACGTATATAACGTTTCTTCTCTTTGCTATATGTTTAATTTGTTTTACATGTAATTTTACATTGCTTTCATACTTAGACATTAATCAGAAACATATAGTTGCTAAAAAAGATTGAAGACTGCAGTTAATATATCATTGCTTATTGAAGACCACGTTGCTGAAACAATCAAACAATACGCAAATCCCGTTGCTGAAATAGTTCATGATTTGCGATGTTGAAACAATATTTCACATACAAAAGTAACAAGAAAAGATAATTAAAGGAGCTGTTACACTGGCCACAACAGCTATACCTCAAGCCAACACCATTACAAACATCGTCGCTGCTTGAAGACCACGTTACTGAAACAGTCAAACAGTACGCAAATCCTGTTGCTGAAATAGTCCATGATTTGCGATGCTGAAACAATATTTCACATATAGAAGTAACAAGAAAGGATAATTAAAGGAGGTGTTACATTGGTCGCAACAGTTGTACCTAAAGCTAGCACCATTACAACCACTGTAACAACATTTTTCTACAAAAGATCAGAATATCCTATTCCAGCATAGAAGATTAGATCAGACTAAGAAAAGGATTTGTATGTACACATGTAATTTTATGCTTAATTGTATTAAGAGGATTCTCCTCTTTAAATATGGGAGAAATCAACAATAGAAGGGAGATTATGAAAGGCTTAGTTAGAAGAGAATTATAGAGAAGGAGTGTGTTCACTTTTGATATTGTAACTTGTCACATTTGACAGATGAATAAAAGATCACTCTGAGCATTTCTTCTTAGTTCTTTTCATTTCTGGGGAATCTTGTGAGAAGGAGAGGGCCCACCTTCTTCACAAGATTCACCCATTAGTTTCTGTAGTTTGTTAGTATTTTTTTTATTCATACCTTGTTAAAACTCTATTTTGCTGAAACTTTGTTTCCACTGATTGTTATATCGTTTTCATACAATTCATTCCTAGGTAATTGTTAATCATTTTGATTGGTAATTGTTAATCATTTTGATTGGTAATTCTGTTTGGAGAATGAGTTTATGAAAGTGTGATAGTCAGAGACAGGTGCTGAAGATTCTTGCTTTGGGGAATAGGGTCCTGTTCTCTATTACAGAATAGTTAGTCTTCTTTGCAGTATGTTGAAAGGTTCTTTTTTTCTAGGTTGTTGTTTCTTAATGTAATCCAGGATTCTTCTGATAACTATTTTCCTTTGAATCTTAAACTTGTTGGAAACCATTTTCATTCCTATCTTTTCCTTACAAGCTGCCTACACAAGGGTTTTTGAACCCGCATACCTTCTTTTCGTTTCATTTTTCACGACTACAAGCGTGAAAACCTAGAGTTGGAAGTCATGTTGATTGCATTAAAATGATCTTTTGGATTGTTATAAATCTTTTTGTTTACGTGGTCATAACTCTTTTACCTTCAACTCACTACTAGTCATACATTTATCAAAACACCAAACCTCCACTCACTTTGCATTTGACCATTGTCAATATGGTTTCGATTCATAAATTCATTGATGCAATGGTTATATGATATTTTGGTGTCTTTGATCAAATACTTGGTACAATGGTTTTATTGAACACATTAATTTTGGGGTTGAATCGTTGGTGCAATGTTCGACATATTGGTTTCTTTTAAATCATACAAATGCCATTTTTTATTTAACATTTGGATCGAATTTTGGTTATGTATTTCATGGTTTTCAATGGTTATGTGATAATCCATTTGACATGTTGTTTACAATGCTTTTGATATACACTATTGTGATTTGAATGAAACATTTTACCAAGGCGTTGTCGATTGTACAGCCTGACATGATATTTTTACATGGTTTCAATTTAGTCCACCACCCTCGCACGCATAAGCATTAATTTTATGTCTTGCATTTCGGGCTGCCTCTACTTGTCTTGGGGAAGCTGCGAGAAAATGGTTCTATGTCTACCCTGTCAAACCCCCTTGACAATTACCCTGTTAATCTTGTGCTATTTTCTATGGCTCCAGTAGTGCAAATCGAACCCAACAACGTTCAAGCTTTGTTGTTATTTGATAAAGCCTGAGAGGACCTAGAGATGAATGGTTGGAGGGTTTTTATTGAGAAGTTTGAGGGTTTCAACCTCGCAGTCGCTCAACAATTTGCACTTACATTCGATGGATGCAGAGCCAAAGTTGGGGACATCCAAATCGAATTGAATGAGGATTTCCTCAGCTCAACCACTAGTCTACCAGCCAAAGGGCATAAATGGTTTAAAAATTCTAAGGTTGATGAAGTACCATGGCCGCTCCTGTTTACCTCAAGGAAAATCAACAATTGTGACAAAGGTATGCCCGTCACAGCTCTTAAGTCTAGGTGGCATGATTTGTTGGTCATTATCAAGCAATTCATTACATGCGAGGGTAGATACGGTTTAGTTTTCCTATACCACCTCTGACTGCTCATGAGTTTCATAGATTTTCCTTTGAATATTCCACATTTCCTCCTTCGAAATTTTTATAAAATGGCTAAACGTTTCAAGAAAGAGAAATCCGACTCCAACCTCTTCCACCACTGTTTAATTAAAATTGTTATAGTCCATCATTTGAGGTTGAGTGGCGACTATTGGGAAGCTTTAATGTTGATGAATGGCTTTGCCAATCCTGAAATTGGACAAGTTGACAAAACCATGGTCACAGAAACCCTTGTCGGTCCTGTCGTGCCCCCTCCTACACTATTACCCGTTGTTAAACCCTCGACCTACCCGAACAATAACCTACCCGACACCCTGCCTGACTCATGTCTAAAAGACGGTACTAAGCCTGTTAAAAGGCCTGCAAAGAAAAAGGGTAAGGGTAACAATGATGTCAATTGCAAGGGTAAGAAGGCTATGCGCTGGGTATCAAGGTGTGCTCACAATAAACCTAAACAAAACACAGACCAAAAACAGATTTTATTGAGTGAAGATTTTGATTCCGAAATCGAGCAGTTTCTAATCGAGGAGTATCCATACTCACACGGCCTCTGTTCAGTCAAGCCCTATGACTATGTGACGAACCTCCCGCCATGCCTTAGAGATGACCCCAAATTCCCCGAGATCAAGCTCGACAGTGGAACTACTGGTAAATTAAGATATTCTTCACCTGTAATTACACGGCCTGATCAACCACAGTGAAAAGAATGCAACTCCTGGCTTGACCGATATTATACAGATGTCCCTCTGCTCCAATCCCGAATCAAGTCCTTAGAGGACCGAGTAAATGTGTTAACCAAGGAAAATGACATACTGCAATTTAATGATAAAAGGCAAAAGACCACAGGCTCTGTCGTTTTCAAAAATGTGGAGGTGGCCACTGCCATTGTCAATTCAAAAATAGCTTGATCGAATCGTATCCCTGAAACCAAGGTATGGTATTTCAACAATGATTTTAGAATGATTTTGTTTGTTTTGAATTAGCATAAACGATTTGTTTTCTTATCGTATCTATTTCTCTTATGATGGAATTGATACAATACAATTATGTTTGTAAATAATAACTAGCTACAGAATCGTGGGACTCTGTAGCTAGTCATAAAAATTTGAATTTCTGTTGATTTTGCAACTAAACACAATCTGAAATCGTGTATTCTTGTGCAATTTCAGGTACACACGAATTTTAAAGGAGCTTGGATCATCTGTGTCATATTTGAACATGCTTTTTCTTTACATACTTTTGGATTAGGCTGTTAGTCTTAGATAGAAATAGGATTCTGGGAGATTGTTCCCATATTTTTTTGCAACAGTTTTGATAATTTCCACAAGGAATGTTTTCATCCTGTGGCCTTTATATATGTATTATTTTTGTAAACAAAACCATCGTTGCTTGGGAGCAGAGACTATGGATTGATGATTATTCAAACTGGAATGAAAGTGGATGTTTGTACGGCTTTAGCTTTCAATACATTATAATTTTGTTCAAGTTTTAGTTCATTTCAATTTGTAATCAAATTATTGACTACTTTAGATATCAAAATTTGTTACAGGTTGATGTGATGCGATTTAAATAATGTCCATATTTGATGTATCTCATTTTACATACATCAATTATCCTGTTTTAATTTAATGAACAAAATGTTAATCTTCTTTGTTAAATGAACAGTTATATACAAATCTTTGCAGTGGGATTTATCTTAACGTAATCATTTGTAAATTATAAAATTGTTGTCACTATATCCTTTACATGTTTTTTCGTTAGCATTAAGAAGCATTGTTGATTCGCGTTTACGTGAAGTATTGGAGAATCTGGTGTGGGTTGGCCTCATCAAACAGTGAACACAGATGCCTATGTACATGACAAGTAGGAGATGATGATTTCAGGTTAATTTGCTATTTAATTTTAATAGTTTAATTAATATGAGCATTCTCTGTAGTTTAGATAGATATACAGTACATATTACTATTTTTATTGCTTAGTTAGATAGCTTTTGTTTCATTTCTTTTTCATAAAAGTTATAAAAATCCAAAAATACTAGCTTCGCTATCATAAGACAATTCATATATGATTTTGCAAATTTTGATCAAAATTTTCATTTTGTAAATACTGTATAGGTAAAAGACATACAATATATCAATACACTGTACATTTAATAAGTAGGATTATTATTTCATTAATATTAATTAGAGAACTATGAATATATATTAGACCTGTATATAGTGTGCAGAAGTTGTTTTTCACTTAAATTAGTTTCTTTAGCTTAGTTTTTTTACTTTCCTAGGACTTAGATCGGCCAACGGAGCCGCTAAACCCGTCGGAGTGGATTAATCCAAATGTATTGGGTTATTTAGACAACCCTGGACCGGATCCACCCCTCCAGTTGACGAGCGGTCAATTTCGCCCGTCAACAAATGGCGCTAGAAGGAGGGCCTACAAATTATTAATGGCACGAGGCGGTCGTAAGATTCCTCCACCACCCAACCACTCACCTATAGTGACAAGAAGCCATTCAAACGACAACATTGTCCCTCAAAAAACAACCACATCAAACGATGATCTACAAATCACAGTTGAACCAATAACCCCAAATCCTATAGGTGGTGACGTACAAGAGATTGTCCACCAATCTCTCATAAGAACACATAGTGCCTTCGCCCGTTTAAGGAAACCAAACCAACCTTTGGACCAACCATTAGATTTCCCTGATATCAAATAACAACTTGGAGGCACTAACCTCACATTAAACCCTAAAAATCCAATCCTCACTCCTGCAGCAGGAGGATCTGGAATACCACCCTCACCACCTCCTTCTTCCCCTTCTTCTTCTGGAGAAGAATCCTATGACGAAGGAAGTTCCTCTTCCCAGCCTTCGACACTGCCCACACCAATGGCCAACCAGAACAATCCTGCCAGACGCTGGCTCGACCAAGATGCAGTAGTCGTACCCGGGCCTCAGCATCCCTTGCCCCAACATCCAGAGAAGTGGCTCCCTAAGTTTGACCCTGACTCTAAACAGATCACCAAAGATCACATTAAAAAATTTATGCTAGCCATCAAGATCCATAATGTCAAGCATGAAGATGTAGTCTGTAGGTTGTTCCCCTATACTTTCGAGGGAAATGCCTCTACTTGGTACTTTTCCCAGTAGCCCCATACCATCGTGTCATGGGAGAAGTTTGAATCCTGCTTTCTTGAGAAGTTTGGAGACGATAAGTCCCTAGAAGTTCTAGTCATGGAGCTTTCTAGTTTAAGAATGAACCCCAAAGAGAAAATCAAAGACTTTAACCAAATATTCTTAACACTAAAGAACCTAATCCCTACAGATTCGATGCCTGCTGAGAATCTTATCATAGCATACTATACAAAAGCCTTACATCAATGTATAGCCATTTGGGTAAAGAGATCTAAGAAAGCCACATTGTTAGAGGCCTTCAAAGAGGCCAGTCAGATTGAGAAAGACATCCTTAGCTTAAAAGACACTACTAGCAATAAAATAGAGACTAGTTCATCTTCCAAAAAGAAAATTGAAATCCTCCCTAGACTTGCTCAAAACAAAACGCAACCTGAAAGCTCAGATTTAGAAAACTTAACAAAAGTCGTTGAAAAACTATCAAATCAAGTTATAAGTTTGAAAAGGACGGCCGAAGAAGCTTCTTCAAGCAAAGGACCTTACAAACCCCCGTTTAGGAAGCCTTTTCCCACCAAACGACCTAATTCAAATACTGAGGGCCTAAATCTAGAAAGCCTGCAATTCGCTATTCAAATAATTCTAGAAGCCCAGGATAACTTGATGCCCCCTGAGACCCCTGAGGAAGTAGTTGAACAAGAGACAGTTGAGGAAGATGAATCTTCTCTGAACATTTTTGGACACTTCTTGAATAGCATTTTTCAAGCTAATTTCAATACAGTACATCCCTACAATACTTGGAGTAAGACAGTAAACAAGCCTACTTCTGAAAACACCACGACTTCGCCCCCAAAACAGTCTAGATTAGCTGAGACTAAACAGAGTCATGTAAACCCCAACTTAGATTATGATTTAGTTGAAGATCTAAAAAAGTTAAGGGCTA
Source organism: Picea engelmannii (assembly GCA_009831015.1). Classification (NCBI taxonomy): domain Eukaryota; kingdom Viridiplantae; phylum Streptophyta; class Pinopsida; order Pinales; family Pinaceae; genus Picea; species Picea engelmannii. The sequence goes on along the minus strand of ML781477.1, from coordinate 725,011 downwards.
ACATTTATGTTTATGAATTATTTAAATTTTCGTTTCTGCTACAAAAAATGTTACAGAATATTGCAGAGAATAGCAAAAACGGTAATCCAAGCAGTAACAAAGTTTTTCAAAATAACCCAAAAGTTCCTCAGAAGGCCTCCGCTAAGAACAATTCTGATCCTCATGAGAAGAGAGACCTTCATGTAAATAATGTAACAAATGTAGATAAATTAGCTTTAGAGGCTGCGAGTAAAAAGCCACAAGCTTCCACCATTAGTACTCGCAGAAACGTCCCTCCATTTTTGTTAACTTTTGAAATATTTAATAGGAACGTGCACAATTGTATGGTAGATTCATGAGCATCATCCAATGTAATGCCATGGTCTGTGTGTCAGAAGATTAATGCTGAAGTTGAACCATCCACCTTAAAGATCATCCAACTTGATCGAACTAGTGTTAAGGTTATAGGCAAATTAAGGAACGTGCTTATAAGATTATCATCTAACCCCAAAGTTCATCAAGTGATTGATATTATTGTTGTGGATATTCCATAAGTTTATGGTTTATTTTTTAGCAGAGACTGGTCAGAGAAGCTACACGACTATTTCGCGATAGATTGGTCTCACTTGTGGCTGCCCAAGAACGGAAAGCCCAACAAAATCAAGGTAAATCGTGAACGTTACCTAAAGTTCACAGTGACAGATTTAAATGATCCCAATGAACCATTTACACATTTTGCCCATTCACTCGAAATACAAGGGATGGATACCTTTTTCGGCAATTTCATGGCCGAGACTTCCGCTATCACTAACCCGAAACAACAGTCTGAGATTGTGGCATATATGCAGCCAACAGTTTCTACCCAATGGTCTCATGCACCCGACAAAAACCAAATATGGTCTCTTTACTTTGACGGGTCAAAGTCCAAGGAAGGAGTTGGTGCAGGTTGCGTTATTATTGATCCAACAGGTAACAAAACCCTGATTTCATGCAGATTAGAGTTTGAATGTACAAACAACACAACAGAATATGAGGCTTTATTGCAAGGCCTCAGGAAAACATTAGATATGAACATTCGATATTTGACTGTCTTTGACGATTTGAAAATCATGGTTAGACAGGTAAGAGATTCTATTCATTGTTTGTCTCTACATCTTAAAAGCTACCAATCTGAGGTATGGAATTTAATGAATAAGTTTTCTTCTTTTAACATAAATTCTATTCCTATATTGAATAATTTGGAAGCCGATTTATTGGCTAATGTAGCTTTGAAACACTTTCCTGTAGAAGGATTGTCCCCGAATGCATTCTCCGTTGAACTGTTGTTAGGCCATCTGTCCCCGACAACATCACAAATTGGAGATTCTTCGATGACGATCAACAAATTATTAGTTTCCTGCATATGGAAGAAACTTTATAAGGCGCAGTGATCGACGAATGCACTCATGACGACAATCTTCGCGATTTCATGGTAATACCAGATCCGAGATCTCCTGAATCTTCATCAGACATGGTAAATTCTATCCCTAAATCTGTAGTTAGATTAGAAAAATTTTATGATCTTCAAGACAAATTCAAAAAATCAATCAATTGTAAAAAAAATAGTTCCTCTTTATCGTATGAAAAAGTAAACTTGGGAACTAATGACAATCCACAGTGCATTAATTTAGGGGTGGGGTGTTCTGAACAAGAGAAAGCGGTGTTTATTAAATTGTTTAAGACATTCAAAGATGTTTTTTCATGGACGTATGATGACCTAAAAGCCTTCGATCCTAACATCATATAACACGTCATTCCTATGAAACCCCAAACCTTGTCTTTCCAACAAAAGTTAAGAAAAATGCACCCTAAGCTCGAACCGACCGTCAAAAAAGAATTAAATAAACTCCTGAATGCTAAGATAATTTTCCCAGTTAGGCACATGCAATGGGTCTCTAATCTGGTCCCTGTTCGAAAGAAGTGTGGTGAAATCCGACTATGCATCAATTTCCGAAACCTTAATCGAGCGTCTGATAAAGACAACTACCCTGTCCCACCCATGGAATAGATCCTTCAACAAGTATTTGGTTCTGAAAGATTATCCTTATTGGATGGTTTTTTAGGGTATAACCAAGTCCTGATGTCTCCTCCAGACCAACATAAAACTACCTTCCGCACTCCATGGGGCACCTACGCTTATAGGAAAATTCCCTTTGGACTCATTAGTGTTGGTGCCACTTTCTAGAGAGTGATGACATCACTTTCCGAGGCTTAATCAATCAATCTGTCGTAGTTTACCTAGATGACGTTACTGTATTCTCGAAAAACAAGGTTGATCATCTAGCTCATTTGAGATCCATTCTACAGTGATGTCGTAAGTACGACATTTCCTTGAATCCTAAAAAATATATCTTCGTAGTAGAACAAGGTAATCTCTTAGGATTTACTGTATCAAGAAAAGGGATGATTATCGACCTTGAAAGGACTCAAGTCATCTCGAAACTTCCCCCTCCCTCATCCAAAAAGTCTATGCAGTCTTTCTTAAGCTAGATAAACTTTGTCAGGAGATTCATCCCCAGTTTTTCAGAAATGGTGAGACCTTTATAGAATTTAATAAAAAAGGACGCACAATATCATTGGGGACCCTTAGAAAACCAAGCTTTTAATTCAATAAAAAAGGCCATAATAGACGCTCCTTCTCTCATGAGCCCCGACTTTTCTCAAGACTTCATGCTCTACACATTTTCTTTTGACCACTCCTATGCTATTGTCCTAACTCAAAAGAACGTTGAAAACAATGAAGTCCCAATTACCTTTATGAGCTCTTCTTTCAAAGGCGTAGAACTTAATTACCTAGTGGTAGATCAACAAGCCTATGCTGTTTTTAAAGAAGTAAAGCACTTTTGATCTTATCTTTTGAAATCTAGGACGAAAATTATTGTCCCTTACACGGCCGTCAGAAATCTGTTAGTGCAGAAAGAACTAGGCGAAAAGAGGGCGAACTAGGTCACCTCCTTACAAGAGTATGACATAGAAATCACCCCAGCACAAATAGTGAGAGGACAAGGGCTATGCAATTTAGTCGCTGACTCAGCGGCAGGGTAGCAAGAAGAAAATGAAGTGTCAAACCCAGGACAGCACATCCAAAATTCAATCTGCTATGTACAAAACTTTGTCAGTCCCTGGTATGACGATATTAAATTCTATCTTGAACATGGGTCATCCCCCCGTCACCTAGATCCCACTAAAAGAAGAGCGTTAAGATTAAAATATGCCTCTTTTTAGTTTATTAATGGTATTCTATTTCGTCAAAATTTTGATGGAGTACTAATGCACTGTCTTGAGAAAGATGAAGCAGAAAAGGTCTTACTAGAATTGCACGTAGGAGAAGCTGGTGGGCATTTTGGTGGGGATACCACTGCCCATAAAGTATTAAGAGTAGGTTATTACTGGCCTACACTTTTTATAGATTCTCATGCCTTGTGTCGCAAGTGTATTATTTGTCAAAAAGCATCCAGGTGGATATAGAAACTAGCCTTCCCTTTGCAGCCTGTTTCAGTAGACTCTCCTCTTCAGCAGTGGGGTGTTGATATTATAGGTCCAATCAATCTTCCATCCTCACAGTAGCATAAGTTTATCATAAAAGCCACAGATTACTTCACCAGGTGGTATGAAGCTTCCCCATTAAGAGCTGTAAATACCAGTCAGGTAATTGCCTTTTTAAATTCGAATATTATTACTCGTTTTGGTATCCCTAACTGTTTAGTATTTGATAACGCTTCCTATTTTTTGTCTCTTAAGATGAGTGAGTTCTCTCTAGAAAAAGGAATTAAATTAAAATATTCTGCTAGCTATTACCCTCAAGGCAATGGATTGGAAAAATCAACTAATAAGAATCTGATTAAAATCATCAAGAGAACGGTATCTGAAAATCACAAAAATTGGCATAATGCACTGGTAAACGTAATCTGGGCTGATAGAGTAACTCCAAAAACTATTGTGGGTAACTCTCCCTTCTTTCTCATCTATGGCAGAGAAGCAATTCTGCCACCACATATTCTTCTTCCCTCACTGTAGCTATCACAGAAAATACAAGAAGAAAATTGCCCCCCTTTGGAGAATCGAATTAACACATTATTAAAACTAGAGGAAGTGAGGGCTCAAGCAAAACAAAAGTTGGATCAGCATCAACTTGTGGTTAAAAGCTGGTTTGATTCCAACTCTATCTCTGACAAAAACTTTGAAGTGGGTGACCTTGTCCTAAAATGGGACAAACCACATGAGGGAAAGGGAGAGCATACGAAGTTTCAAAACTTATGGCTAGGACCATTTTTAATTGTTGAGAAATTGGGTCCCAGCTCTTTCAGATTATAGATTCTAGAGGCACATCCAGACACCTATCCGGTGAATGGCCAAGCTCTAAAAAGGTATTTCACTTAAGGAAAACCCTGTGTACACTTTGTAAATATTTTTCCTTTGTTTGTTTTTCATTTTCTTTTGTTGTTTTGGTTTTGATTTCTCCCTTACGCTTATCAGTTTTTACTTTTGAAATACATGTACCTACATCATGAACTATTCAGATTAAGAGAACAGAAAAAATTTTCCTCTAAAATGACTGCTGAAAGTTTGTCTAAACATCAATTATGATATGCTTCTGAAATTTACAGCCATGTTAAAGAAATCTTGTTGTTTGAAAAGAGTTTATTGATTTCAATCTGTAATTGAAGCCTGTCACGATCATCCATTTCTATTCTTACGTTGTCCCTGTTCCTTAAGGTAACAACTCAGAAAATGTCTCCTTGCCTTCAAAGGTCAGTTTGTTAACAAATTATCTTTAGGTCTTAAAAAGGACAGTTTAAAAATCTTTCTAAAGGTCTATAATTTGTTAAAATATGTCTGAAATATCATCATTTTTAGCGTCACCCCGCTCAATTATATATCTTTAAAAACCTAATAAATCATTAAAGAGCTGTGGGAAATTCTTGTAAACCCATCGGGATACTAAACAGGTCTACTGGCAGTGGGTAAATGCATGCATGACGCAAATATAACTTCGTCGGGGTACTGAACTAGCCCGCTGGCAGCGAAGCAATGTCGGGTATATGAAAATTTGCAAATATGGAATCTCTTGACCTTAAAATGTCCTTTATTCTGATCTGGAACTTCTTGGTAGGATACGGATATCAGAGTGGGTTAAATGGCAACCCTGTCGAGGCTATGGACGCCTGCTAGCAACAATGGCTCTACCAACAGTATTGAAGATTTTATCCTTAATATCGTGACTCACTTTTATTAAGACTGTTATCATTTTTCATATTTTAAAATAACCAGCTGAAATTTTTTGATTGATGACGATGTTTAAACAATTTTCTCGTTGTTTTTTGAGTTAGAATTATTCTCATTATCCTAATCTGGATTTGTTCTTTTGGTAGAGATAACTACCTCTACCAGTGTGTCGCCATTGTTGGTAGCCATTTTCATTCCTATCTTTTCCTTACAAGCTGCCTACACAAGGTGTTTTGAACCCGCATTACTCGTTGCGATTTTTTAAAATAAAACGACACTATTATCTTTCACTTTTGCATACCTGCTTTTCGTTTTAGTTTTCACGACTGCAAGCATGAAAACCTAGAGTTGGAAGTCATGTTGATTGCATTAAAATGATCTTTTGGATTGTTATAAATCTTTTTGTTTACGTGGTCATAACTCTTTTACCTCCAACTCACTACTGGTCGTACATTTATCAAAACACCAAACCTCCACTCACTTTGCATTTGACCATTGTCAATATGGTTTCCATTTATAAATTCATTGATGCAATGGTTATATGATATTTTGGTGTCTTTGATCAAATCCTTGGTGCAATGGTTTTATTGAACACATTAATTTTGGGGTTAAATCGTTGGTGCAATGTTCGACATATTGGTTTCTTTTAAATCATACAAATGCCATTGTTTATTTAACATTCGGATCGAATTTTGGTTATGTATTTCATGGTTTTCAATGGTTGTGTAATAATCCATTTGACATGTTGTTTACAATTCTTTTGATATACACTATTGTGATTTGAATGAAACATTTTACCAAGGCGTTGTCGATTGTACAACCCGGCATGATATTTTTACATGGTTTCAATTTACTCCACCCTCGCACGCATAAGCATTAACATTCTGCCTTGCATTTTGGGCTGCCTCTGCTTGTTTTGGGGAAGCTGCGGGAAAATGGTTCTATGTCTACCCTATCAAACCCCCTCGCCGATTACCCTGTTGATCTTGTGCTATTTTCTATGGCTCCAGTAGTGCGAATCGAACCCAACGACGTTCAAGATTTCTTGTTATTTGATAACGCCTGAGAGGACCTAGAGAGGAATGGTTGGAGGGTTTTTATTGAGAAGTTCGAGGGTTTCAACCTCCCAGTCGCTCAACAATTTTTACTTACATTCGATGGATGCAGGGCCAAAGTTGGGGACATCCAAATCGAATTGAACAAGGATTTCCTCAGCTCAGCCACTTGTCTGCCAGCCAAAGGGCAAAAATGGTTTAAAAATTCTAAGGTTGATGAAGTACCATGGCCGCTCCTATTTACCTCAAGGAAAATCAACAGTTGCGACAAAGGTATGCCCATTATAGCTCTTAAGTCTAGGTGGCATGATTTTTTGGCCATTATAAAGCAAGTCATTACATGCCAGGGTAGATATGGTTTAGTTTTCCTATACCACCTTCGACTGCTCATGAGTTTCATAGATTTTCCTTTGAATATGCCACATTTCCTCCTTCAGAGTTTGTATAAAATGGATAAACGTTTAAGAAAGAGAAAGCCGACTCCAACCTCTTCCACCACTGTTTAATTAAAATTGTTATAGTGCATCATTTGAGGTTGAGTGGCGACTGTTGGGAAGCTTTCTTGCTGAGGAATGGCTTTGCCAGTCCTGAAATTCGACAAGCTGAAAAAACCGTGGTCATAGAAACCCTTGTCGGGCCTGTCGTGCCCCCTCCTACACTCTTACCTGTTGTTGAACCCTCGACCTACATGAATGATAACCTACCCAACACCCTGCCTGACTCATGTCTAAAATATGGTACTAAGCCTGTTAAGAGGCCTGCAAAGAAAAAGGGTAAGGGTAACAATGATGTCAATTGCAAGGGTAAGAAGGCTGTGCGCTTGGTATCAAGGTGTGCTCGCAATAAACCTAAACAAAACACAGACCAAAAACCGATTTTATTGAGTGAAGATTCTGATTCCGAAATCGAGTGGTTTCTAACCGAGGAGTATCCATACTCACACGGACTCTGTTCAGTCAAGCCCTATGACTATGTGACCAACCTCCCTCCATGCCTTAGAGATGGCCCTAACTTCCCTGGGATCAAGCTCGATAGTGGAACTACTGGTAAATTAAGAGATTCTTTACCTGTAATTACACGTCCTGATCAACCACAGTGCAATGAATGCAACTCTTGGCTCAACCGATATTATACAGATGTCCCTCTGCTCCAATCCTGAATCAAGTCCTTAGAGGACTGAGTAAATGTGTTAACCAAGGAAAATTACAGACTACAAGCTAATGATAAAAGGAAAAAGACCACAGGCTCTGTCATTTTCAAAAATGTGGAGGCAGCCCCTGCCATTGTTAATTCAAAAATAACTTGATCAAATCATATCCCTAAAACCAAGGTATGGTATTTCAACAATGATTTTAGAATGATTTTGTTTGTTTTGAATTATCATAAACGATTTGTTTTCTTATCGGATCTATTTCTGTTATGATGGAATTGATACAATATGATTATGTTTGTAAATAATAACTAGCTACAGAATCGTGGGATTCTATAGCTAGTCATAAAAATTTGAATTTCTGTTGATTTTGCAACTAAACACAATCTGAAATTGTGTATTCTTGTGCAATTTCAGGTACACACGAATTTTAAAGTAGCTTGGATCGACTATGTCATATTTGAACATTCTTTTTCTTTACATACTTTTGGATTAGGCTGTTAGTCTTAGATAGAAATAGGAATCTGGGAGATTGTTCCCATATTTTTTTGCAACAGTTTCGATAATTTCCACAAGGAATGTTTTCATCATGTGGCATTTATATATGTATTATTTTTGTAAACAAAACCATCGCTGCTTGGGAGCAGAGACTATGGATTGATGATTATTCAAACTGGAATGAAAGTGGATGTTTGTACGGCTTTAACTTTCAATACATTATACTTTTGTTCAAGTTTTAGTTCATTTCAATTTGTAATCAAATTATTGACTGCATTAGATATCAAATTTTTTTACAGGTTGATGTGATGCAATTTAAATAGTGTCCATATTTGATGTATCTCATTTTACATACATCAATTATCCTGTTTTAATTTAATGAACAGAAGGTTATTCTTCTTTGTTAAATGAGCAGTTATATACAAATCTTTGCAGTGGGATTTATCTTAACGTAATCATTTGTAAATCATAAAAAATTTGTTGCTACATCCTTTACATGTTATGTCGTTAGCATTCAGAAGCATTGTTTCTTCGCGTTTATGTGAAGTATTGGAGAATCTGGTGTGGGTTGGCCTCATCAAACAGTGAACGCAAATGCCTATGTATAGGACAAGTAGGAGATGATGATTTAAGGTTAGTTTTCTATTTAATTTTAATAGTTTAATTAATATGAGAATTCTCTGTAGTTTAGATAGATATATAGTACAGATTACTATTTTTATTGCTTAGTTAGATAGTTGTTGTTTCATTTCTTTTTCATAAAAGTTATAAAAATCCAAAAATACTAGCTTCACTGTCATAAGACAATTCATATATGATTTTGCATATTTCGATCAAAATTTGCATTTTGTAAACACTGTATAGGTAACAGAGATACAATATATCAATACATTGTACATTAAATAAGTAGGATTATTATTTCATTAATATTAATTAGCGAACTGTGAATATATATTAGACCTGTATATAGTGTGCAAAAGCTATTTTTCACTTAGATTAATTTCTTTAGCTCATTTTTTTTACTTTCCTAGGACTTAGATCGGCCAACAGAGCCGCTAAACCCATCGGAGTGGATTAATCCAAATGGCTTGGGTTATTTAGACAACCCCAGACCGGATCCACCCCTCCGGTTGATGAGCGGTCAATTTCGCCCGTCAACAAAACTCTGCAATATATAGATTGCTTTTACTGTAATTCAAAGTAGAACTTCAGTCTGTTCAAAGCAAGGTGTCATTAGTGTAAATTTTACTACAACTTTGGATTGCTTTTGAGATTGATCATATATAGTGTGTGATTGTCTTTGAAATAAACAGACTTCCATGGGTTGACAATTTATGTAAGACTTGATTGTTTTAATTAAGAAGCAATTATAGTGACCAACAATAATCTGCAAGAACACTCCTTCCTAATGCATTGAAAAAATTACAACAAGAAATCATATGGCATCACTTTGCTCTCTACCATATTCATCTCCAACATGTGTTAAATAAATTGACTTGCTTCCATTTAGACATGAATTCTTTAAGGTTATTGGCATAATTTATATTTGAAACATAAAGTCACCATACATATATGTTCTATGACGATACAACAATTCAAGAGTTTGATCAAAAGAGTATCTATTACTGTTGATAATCATTGTTTGAAGGATAATTGTAACACCGAGTTCTGAGGGTGATTTAATCCTTATATATTTATGTAAGGTATCACAAGTTTGAGCATAATTTGGACAAATTTTGGTAAAGAAAAGGTTGATCAAATATAAAAAAATTATTGATGATTTCTTCATTGAAACTCTAAGTGATTGAAGATATTTCAAGAACAAACATTTATTGGTCAATACCCTTTCAAATCTATGAAATCTTGTATCTAAAAGTATTGTTTAATATATATATATATATATATAGGTTGTCCATCATGATGTCATATATTCAAAGAATTTTTGTTCCATCTTTTGTTAACACTGAAACTCAAAAACATAAATTCATAGCATTTCCCAGACAAAATTTGATAGTAAGGAATAGAAGGAAATCATATTTGAAACATTAAATAGTACTGAAAACAAGTATTTGGCTAATCCCATGGCCAAAACAATAAAATCCAATTTTCATAGTGAAAATTTATTCCATAAATTTAAGGTGACAAATCATCATCGTCATGATTTACATTGCCATCTAGATCACAATCGTGAGAACTTGTGTATGCATATACTTCATTTTCTCCATTGTCCCCATATAACAGATTTTCATGACCATGCATTACATTCTCTATCTAAGTATCTTCATTGGGAATCAAATTTTCTTCTTCAAATACAACTCTATTGTCATCTTCGTCTTTTTCTTCCAATGTTTCTTGTAAACTAGTACATTTCTCATCGACCATTATATCAACATATTCCATGAATTTCCTTTTCCAAACAGACTCTACTTGAGTGACATACAACCATCCTGGGCTTGTTGCATCATCAATTAGAAATGACTGGGTAATTTGAAGAGGGAAAACATATGACTCATCCATCTTTGATAAAACCTGACGTGTATTTGCATGTACAAATCCATACTCGTCACATTGTATTGCAGATGGTTTGATCCATTTACATTTTAACAATATGGGACTAGTCTCACCATAATCAAGTTGAATAATTTCTTGTATGAATCCAAGATAAAGTATTTTTTCAGTGTCATGATGAAATTCAGCACTAACAATACAATCACAATTGTCCTTTCATGTGTCCTTTTCTTCCAATCTTAAATGACTACCATAGTCCCACATCCCACTGAAATAATAGTTGATATATTTGGAGTTCGTGAAAGATCAATTTCCTCGATTGTTGTATCCTTTCCTTCTTGTCATGCATCACTAATTTCATCAACAATCCAATCATCAAATTTTGGAAAAGAACAATCTCCAATATTCAAATCCTGAAGTGTATGCTTTCAATATGGACGCATCCTTGTTCAAATATCTTCTCTGTATTTTCTACATAGAAGATGAACATACAAGATAAAAAAAAATGATAATAGTTTAACTATTAAATGAAATAAAATAAATAAATTATGTAAATAATATTTCACCTATGTCACTTATCAAATGAGGATGTGTTTTGAACATATGCACATATCACAGTTCTTTCCTCATTTGATAGATTCAACAGACATCCATTTCCTTTTAATACTTCTCCTCCAACTCTCTTGTCTCCATCATCATCCCATACACGTCGATTGACATTATTAAAATCCTTCATATATTCTGTGAAAAATACTATGGCCTCTTGCATTGAATATCCTTCACACATTCTACCTTTTGGTTTTGCCTTATTACAATTTTTTTTTTCAAAACCTTCATATATCGTTCTATAGGGTACATCCATCTAGTTCTTATTGAGCTACAATTCTCTAGTTCATGATATATATGTATAATAAGATCCATAGAAATATTGAATATTTTTGGTGAAAATTCCCGTTCCAATAAGCAAAGGACATCAACAACTTCTTCCCTCAAATTATCATTTGAAGGATCTAACACATGCATACTCATTCTCTTCAATATTAGGCTCAACCTTATAATTTCCAAGCTTGGCCTCTTTTCAAAACTTGATATAAATGAAATAGGTAAAATATCCTTGATTATGACATGATAGTCATGGCTCTTGAGGCGTCTTAAGAAGTTATTGTCAGTTTGTATTCTAACATTACTACTCACATATCCAGTGGGAAAGAGAGTCTAAGACATCAATGCCAAGAATTATGCATGTTTTTCCTTTGTCCACATATAAGGAGAAATAGGTTTTCTATATTTTCCATCACCATATTTTTTAACCCAAATATTTCGACGAATATTTAGTTCTTGAAGGTCTAGGCGGGATGACACTGTATCATATGCACCAAAAAGAGTTTCTATAATAACAAAATCTATGTTTTTCTCAGTGTGCATAAAGTCAACAATATTCCTGATGGTTGTATTCTTAATGTATGACAACTTATAGAATATGCACAGTCGTTTTACAACACTATCATTGAGTGGATCATTTTTACTACCAAGAATGACACCATTTTCAATAAACTATATTATTTTTTATGCATTCTAAATAATGTAATCACTTGTTATTTTTGATGGTGTTTCATGATTCTCTTCCTTACCATTAAAACATGAGTTTTTTCGATGATATGGATGCTCCATTTTAAGGTAAGCACCATGTTCTCAATAAATACAGTTACACAAAGTACTTGAGTGCCGCACAAAAGGCTTAAAGATTGAAGCCGGAAATCCATGATATCCATGAACATTGAGACTAGTCAATGTGCCATATGTAGGAAGATCATGTATCATAAACAATATATAATCTCTTAAAGTGAACTGGATTGAATCATTGTCCCTTAAAATTTGAATTGCTTCAATTCCTTTCCACAATTCTTCTATCTCATCAAATAATGGCTCTAAATAAACATCAATTGTATCTGAAGTCACACTTTGCTTTGTTGGTATAATCAATGACAACATCGAGAAAAATGATTTGGTTGCTAACTGTGGAGGAAAGTTATAATTTATCAAAAAAACTGGCCGAGTTGACCATTTGGTACTCTGATATGAGAATGTGTTCACCCCATCTAGAGCTAAACCCAACATTATATTATGAGGATATTGGGAAAAATTGGGCCATTTGTTGTCAAATTCCATCCACATATTAGAATCAACCACAAGACATTGTTTTCCATTGATGCTATTATTTTGGGCATGCCATTGCATAATCTCAACAATGTATTGACATCTATACATTTCAAGTAACCATGGGATTACTGGAAAGTGGTGAACAATATTTCTAGGCACTGAATTTGATTTTAACCCTGGTCTATACCTCGGTTTTTTACATTTCGAACATTCAATCTCACTTGCACGATTTTTGCGAAATAATACACAATCATTCACACATGTGTGGATTTTCTCATACCCTAATCCTAGCTTAGTGATTTTTGATTTACATGCACTGCATTATTTCGGCAATGTCGAGTTAGGTGGTAAAAACTGATGTAACAATGTGAATAACTCATCAACACTCTCATTTTTCCAACCATGCATTGTTTGTGAATTAATAATTAGAAGGATTGTTTTCAAATGTCTTAACTTGCAAGTAACATACACATGTTTTGAAGCATCCTCCATCAATTTGTGTCAATCATCCTTGAAACCCTAATTCATCATTATATCAACTTCAATACCTTCATCTAATATTTTTTCATCTTCATCTACATTTGTTTCCTCTTTGTCTAAGTTTGGTGCCTCTATGTCTCTCATGCTTCGCAATGGTATCCTATTTGGATAATTATTTTGAGGGAAAGGGATTATACCACTATGACCGAATCTCAACATATGTTCAAAAATCACTTGCCTTCTTCTCATCTTCCCACCAAGACAATCATTACAAGGAAAAACATATTTCTCCAAGATTTTCTCATCGGCTATTCTCTGATCATGTGCATGGTATTAATTCGTTGACAAAATTGGTCATTGAGTCATTTTCAATTTTCTTCATTCAATTATGACACTCGTATGTTAATCTTACTTTCAAATATTTTCATCTATATCATATTGAATTGAAATGAAATATCAAAACCAATTCCTAGAGAGAAAAAGGGAATTTTACTACTACAATACATGTTAAAGTATACTTATGTGATTACTAGGGTGTAGGAATAACACTTATTGTAGTACTATTTATTTCTTGGAAACTAAGTATGGTCATATGCTTGGGAATTACTCCCTTATGACCTTTCTCACATTCATTGGAATGTATGGTGTAAACATTTCACCTAAAGAACTTCATAGGTTTGTAGATGAAACCTTATTTTTTTTAAGATAATTACACATATGGATGAAGAAAGAAAATATGGTAAAGGAAATCAAAGAGTTGGATGTGGTGGAACCCTCCCAAGACAATATATATGATATATATAGTTAGAAATATAGTAGTATATATGATTTTTGGAATTCACATAATGATGGAAATGACAACCTCTATGAATGGACACAATCTCAACTTTCCTGGTTCTGAACTTGGGGGGTTTTCCATTTTTCTTCTTTCCTAAAAAATGATGGCATTTAAAAAAAAAAATCAAGATGGATTTGAGGCCTAGGATATTAAACATTCCTCAATAGTAGCTCCACTCGAAACATATTTAAAACCTATGATCTCACTCATATCCTTCCATACCTATAAAGTATATCGACATAACATGAATAAACAAACTTTTATTTTTGTTATATCAATATTTGTAGTAAAAAAATCGACTTTTTACATTCTTTTATTAGTTTTTTAATTAACACCTTAGAACATGTATGTGTTCGATCCATTGATGGAGACACATATGATACTATTTTGTGAAAAATACCACCATTTTGGATTATAAACTTGCATGTTTCTTGGTACAGTTCTTAGGTGTGTAGCTCTTGTAAATTGATGCAGGAGCATCACTCCCAAGCCAACCATGCACTAGCCAGCCAACCACTTAGCGCATGCATTCAATGAGGAGGAGAGGTGCATCCCTCTCATATTCAAATTTTGAATTTGAATCCATCACATTTAATGTTTGTAAGGATGTTAGAGCCAAAAGGCCGTGCCTATACGCAGGCTTTAGATGTAGATATCTTTTAATGGTTGTAAGGCTGACATCTAGATCCAATTTGGACTAGACAACCCATTCAATATAAATTCAATGTAATTGAATGAGAGTAGGTAGCTTGGAGGGAAGAGCTCGAAGAGCCCCCTCATGTAAAATATCTTTTGATCTTGTTTGGAGTTAGTGGAAGTAGCGTAGAGATAGAGATAGGAGAGCTCTGCATGAATAGGGAGAGGAGAGAAGAAGCTGAGACTCTGTCAAAGTCTGAGCTCAGGAACACATTGTAAAAAGAGGCATTTCATATTAATATAAAAAATAGTTTTTCCTGCATATTATTCTGTGGTTGCATGAATGTCTTTATGTGTGTTCATTATATGTTGTAGATCTGTGTTAGTATGCATTTGTAGGGATAGATAGGTTCTATTATTTGTTAGGTTCTTTGATTTTAGGTTTGGGGATATTTGAGGCTTCATGCCAAGAGGGAGTGACAGAACACTACAGGTTCTAAAAGCTAGTGCATAGAGTGCACTTCCAATTCTACGATATTTGGACAAAGAGGCACCAGGAGGGTGCACCAACTGAAGTCTCCAGCTGAAGTCTTAAACTCAGGGAAAGATCTCAAGGTTACTTAACACCTTGGAGACAATGTTGAAATTACTAAGACAATTGAGAGGGGGGGGGGTGAATCAGTTGTTAGTGTGCTTAAACAATTTTAGTCTATTAAGCATTCTTAATCTTTATTCAAGTGATCATCAATATTATACACCATATGATCAACATAAATAATAAGCATCAAACACACATAAGATATACATAGAGACATATTTTCACGAGGAAACCCATAAAGGGAGAAAACCTCTTCTTCTTCGAAATGATAGACAATCTTTTTAAGTTCTATACATCATCTATCTTTGAGCATCAACTCAAGGTGAGGCTACTACCTCTGTTTTACAAGCTCCAACTTGTAGAGAGCACCGACTCTTTGGTTTCTCTAGCACCAACTAGAAGGAAGCACCAACTCCCTGAATGCGCCAGCAAAAACTGGATGGAAGCACCAACTTCCTGAATGTTCCAACACCAACTGGATGGAAGCACCAACTTCCAGTTACACAGGCTCCAACCTGTATAACAGAGAACAATTGTTCTCCCTTGCACCACCCTCCCTCCCTGATTTCTCTGGCTGCAACCAGATGGAACCTACAACTCCCTTTGTTCAAGCACCCACTTGAACCTATAAGGACAATAGTCCTCCCTAGAACCTCCCAACCACCCTGGTTACAAATAAATGATTAAATAACCAATACACAGATAAATCAATTCTTACCACTTATTCACTATTCTACAATTTTTCTCTGATATGTTATTCTTCTTCTTTGTTTATACTTGGCTTGACTTGTTGTCTCTGTCTATCTATTCTTTCTCTATCCTTCTCATCCCTTTCAATATGTGCACATGTTCAGCCTCTGTTCCTTCTATCTAAACTTTTCTTCACTCTGTACATTTTGTAGTTTTCAATTCTACAGTTCAACTCATTTTTTCAGTCCTAAACACCCCACATGCACTATCTCTATGCTCTTCTTTTATGCACAACACCGACATCCATTACATATCCAATCATCATCAGCATCAAGATGTCTTAGAAAATGAAATGCCAACCGATAAAGAATAATGAATCATTTATACTAGCTAATTCCTAACTGATCAATTAAATGTGAGATGAAACAATCGCCCTCCGATTAGTCTTAAATTCACCTGCACCATTGGATTGGATTTATTAGTCTTGCCTTCATTTCAGAATTCCTCTCTTCGGCATTTCAAGATTTGTATGATCAATTGTATTAACATTCCATGTTGTGATCCCCGAAGAGGATCTTGGTTTCTATAGACCTTTTCCTCTATCTCTCGCCGATGTGACCAATGGCTGTGACCAAATCCCACACAAAAAAATGTTTTTCACATTTTGCATTTCGAAATTTTGGGACTTTGCATGTCGTGTGGTAGAATTTCTTGACGCTCCATATCCCGATATATGAAACTCTGAAATGGATTCAGATCAATGGTCCACACTCTAGATGATTCGACGGTCCATATCTCTTCATGATTTCAGAGTTCGCGACTTTGGGACTCATATGGTCGGAGTTCTTGACATCTCCATCTTCTGATTTTTGAAACTCTGAAGTGATGTAGACCTGTTGACGTCACACGTGGATTGACATGTGTCGAATAGCTACCATGTGTCACTATGATTCGTGACTTACATGTGCCTGAAATGTTGAATCATCTTGACACTTGTCATTGGCTGGTTGTTCCACGTGTTCTTGGCTGACGTGGTTTGTTGACATGTCTGTTTCGTGATTTCACATTTCGACACTTCGAGACTCCTGATGTTGAGAGTCTCTGACTTCTCCATCTCCCAATTTTCGAAACTCGAAAATGGAGTTTACTTCGGGGTTTCGCATTTTGCGAATTCGAAATTCTTGTTGTTAAGTGTTTTTTGACAATTCAAAGTCCCATTATCTAAAACTCTGAAATGGAGTTTACTTCGGGGTTTCGCATTTCGAGAATTTGGCAGGTTAGGGAACCCTGTTCCTTTGACTTCCCAGTTAGCGAAATGGTGATCTTTCACCACATGTCCTATGGACCCAACGATCTAGATCTTATCAAAACTTCACGAGCCTTTGTCGTGTCTAATCAACGGTCCAGATCAATCCTTGATCCGACGGTTAGGAATATATCGTGAATTCACAAGTCTTCGTTGTGCCTGATTTGAGATTTTGGGGGTTTGCATTTTGTGACTTCAGGACTCATGTGGTGAAGTGTTTCTACACTTCCAACACCCGGTATCCAAAAATTCAATTTCCCGGCCTGCGAAACTCCAAAATGGAGTTATTTGACATGCTCTGTCCTTTCGCATTTCAGGATTTTATGCCATGCAAGCATCATTGCACTACTGGTCTTGCCACTTTCTCTTGTTTATCATCATCGAATTGTGCTTTCCATCAATGACAAATAAATACTCTGCCTTCTGTTTGAAAAACATGCCAAAAATCTCCCCCTTTGGCATTGATGGCAACCCCTTGAAAAACATGCAACTATAACTATACCTCTTTGGCATCCTTGAAATCCATATCACTGTAGCAACTGTACCCCTTGAAAACTGTACCCCTTGAAATTATGACTTTCTCCCCCTTTAACATCAATGTCAAAGAAGAAACATGCTCCCCATGAGCTGTTGCAGTACATACTCCCCCTGTCAACTATGAGCATCTTAGATATACACCAGATATTCAATAAGTACTCCCCTTGACCAGGCAAACAGATTAGACAAAAGAAATTATAACCCCCAACTTTTGACGAAGATATCCAAAAGGGGTTGCTTCTAATGGTTTAGTAAAGATATCAACAATCTATTATGTAGAAGGAACATAATTCAGCTAAACAATTTTGTTTGTAACTTGTTATCCGACAAAATGGTACTTTATTAGAATATGCTTAGTCTTGTAATGAAGAACAGGATTCTTAGAGACACTAATAGCACTGGTGCTATCACAGTGAATTGGAATGGGTTCAGTGTAAGTCACCTTCAAATCTACAAGAGTTTGAATCATCCACAAGATTTGTGTGCAGCAAGTAGCAACAGTAATGTATTCTACTTCTGTAGTTGATAATGAAATGGATCCTTTCTTTTTGTTGAGCCATGCTACTAATGAGTCACCCAGAAAGAATCCTCCTCAACTGGTGTTTTTTCTCTCATCAACATAGTTTGCCCAATATGCATATGAATAAGCAGTTAACTGAAAATTTTGATTTATGGGATACCATAGACCATAAGTCATTGTTCCCTTCAAGTATTTGAATATCCTTGTGACAGCTACAAAATTACTTTGTTTAGGAGCAGACTGATAACGACCTACCATTCCAACAACTTGCATTATATCAGGATGGGATGTTGTGATGTACAAAAGACTGCCTATCATAGAGTGATATGTCCTTTGGTCAACATCCAGTGAAACATCATTTTTACTGAGCTTGCAACCAACCACCATAGGTGTGCTAACTGGAGAGGAATCTTACATCTGAAATTTCTTCAACATCTCTTTCAAATATTTTTCTTGAGAGATAAATATTTCTGTAGAATTTTTTTTTACTTGTAAGCCAAGAAAATATGATAGTTCTCCCATCATGGACATCTCAAATTCTGTTTGCATAGAGTTAGCAAACCACTGGATAGATGATTCATTAGTACAACCAAAAATAATATCATCTACATAAACCAAAACAACTAGTAAATTATCACCTTCAGACTTAATGTAAAGGTTACTGTCAACAATACCTTTCTTGAATCCTTTTTCTTGTAAAAATTTGTCCAGTCTATAATACCAAGATCGTGGTGCTTGTTTTAGTCCATATAAAGCCTTCTTCATCTTACAAACATAATTAGGATTATCTATCAATGAGAATCCTTCAGGTTTCTCCATATATACTTCTTCATCTAAATCTCCATTAAGAAATGCTGACTTAACATCCATCTGATAAACTTTAAAGTTCTTATGACATGAATAGGCAAGAAACATTCTAATGGCTTCCAATCTTTCCACTAGTGCAAAGGTTTCATCAAAGTCCTGACATTCAACTTGTGCATACCCTTTACAGACCACTCTTTCTTTATTTCTAACAACTTTCCCTTTTTCATTCATTTTATTCTTGAACACCCATTTGGAACCTATTACATTCTTATCTTCAGGTCTAGGGACAAGCTCCCAAGTATTGTTCTTTTCATTCTGATCAAGCTCTTCATCCATTGCTTTAATCCAATCATCATGATGGCTGGATTCATAAAAAAATTTAGGTTCATTCATAGATAAAAAATCAACATGAGATTGTTTTGAATCTTTAATCAATTTCCTTCTTGTCTGAACTCCTTTATCTATATCTCCAATTATCTGATTTTCAAGATGATTCTTTCTAACAATTATGAGAGGTGATTTTGCTTCTTTCTGCTGATTTGTGTCAGTCTGAGTATTCGTATATTCATATGATTTAGATTCTTCTATATCTGATCCTTGGACCTGTATATATTCATCTTCAACTATATCTTATGTTCTTGGTTCAACACTACTTACATTTCTGATTGGGGTTTCTTCATCAGCTTTTATGTCTATACAATGAACTAGTTTATGCAGTCTCTTATTGTAACATCTATACCCTTTACTGTTTGTAGCATAACCCAATAAGATACCTTCATCTTCCCTATCATCATATTTGCCAATATTTTCATCATTATTCTTGATATAACATTTACTCCCAAATATTTTAAAATTCTTGATTGAAGCAGGTCTTCCAAACTATAGTTCATATGGAGTCTTGTCACTGTATGGCCTGAGATGAGATTTGTTAAGAATATGAATAGCTGTATGAATTGCTTCCACCCAATATTTCTGAGGTATGTTTCTTTCATTCATCAATGATCTAGCCATTTGTACTGATCTATTCTACCTCTCAACAACTGTTAAGCCCTAATATTGGCTCATTACCCCTTAATTGGGGCATATTAGATTAGTAATTCTATTTTATTTATGTCGGCTCTAGGCCATTAGTTGTAATTTAGATTAGTAATGTTATTTTAGTTATGTCAGCTTTAGGCCATTATTTGTAATTATACCTCCTAGTCTCCTATATATACCAAGGAGACATTTTCATTTTGAATCATCTTGTACTTGCACATTTAAGTGGGGTAAAAGGAGTTTGCCCCCTCGAAGAGGCTTATTATCTGAAATTATCTCTTTTTCAAGGCGTTGAGTACTTTTCCTGACATTTTTCTATGCTATATTGATGTTTGGTTCTTAACATATGGTATCAGAGCTCAAGGTCTTGGGGTTTCGCTGCTACATCTGAGACACCGTGGAATTTTCACTATAAATTTTTTTCTACAACGTTTCAGAAGGAATGGCTTGGAGGGTATTTATAAGACTTATCAAGCTACGTTGGGTTCAAAATTTATCTCCTGAGGCCTTATACTTTCGGAGATATAGCCTGTACAAGATAGGGTTCTGGAATCATCCTGAAATGAGTCTTTGCAGCATTGTCGCTATAATTTTTTTTTTATAACGTTTCAGACCCTGAACTCTGGGGGCCATTTATAGAAATTAGTTTTTTATATGTGGTAAAAATTTCAGCTTCTAGATCATCATAAATTTGTATATACACCTTGTGTAAGATAGGGTATCTGACTAGTCCTATTGGCTAGTCTCAAAAAGGTGTTCCAGGTAAAACAATCATAACTTCTTCCCAGAGTATCCAAATTGGGTGGGACTGGTTGCATTGGATCGTGCACAGTCTGTAGTATTTTGGGTGTGAGTGTCAGAATTTTATATCAATTATTTTGTGCGGGGCACACTATACAAGTGAGATCTCCTGGAAAGGACAAAAATCACCAAGTTGTGGGGAAGTTATCGTAAATTCCACTTGGCACATCCAATTTTTATCAGACCTGTGGCATTGAAGAGAAGAAATATCAGAGAAATACATAAGATAAAGTTTCATACCCAGAAGGTCCAAAAATTGGGAGATACAACAGAAGAAATATTGTTTAGCAGAACCACCTCAAAATCAAGGTCAAAAGTGATACTTGGCCAACATGCCACCCAAAAAGGGAACTTCTACACCAAATAAGCCTCCAAAAAATCCTACTTGGACTCTTGATGAAGGTGAAGAAATGCGTAGGGACATAAATGATTTACAAAAGAGGACAGTAACTAAAGATGAACTACAAGAGATGATGGATACTAAGATGGATTCAATGGAAGCTAAGTTGATGGATTCAATGGAAGCTAAGTTTGATACTAAGATGGATGGATTAAAAGGCAAGATCATAGAAGTAATGAGAAATTTTGTAATAGAGAAGATACCCAAAAGTGAAAATGCATCCCATGAAATTCATGATGAGGACACAAGGAAGGTGAATCAAGAATGGATAAACTCCAACTTTAGTTCAAAGACCAACCACGTTCCTAAGATTGATATGAGGAAGTTTGATGGCAAGGACCCAATCACATGGATACTTCAGATGGAGCAATTCTTTGATCTCCATAATGTGCCACATACACAAAAGGTACGAA